>CAUYQG010068046.1:0-99760 GCA_963574415.1 Tarsius wallacei
GTCTCTTGAGGTAAACGCTCATCTCTTGAAGGTTTTGTTCTGTCTTTTTGAGCTTGTTTTCTGTGTTTTTAACAGTTTGGGTTAGTTCTATATTTTGGTCCTCAAGCTCTGAGATCCTTTCTTCTGCTTGGCTAATTCTGCTTTCCACGCTTATCAGTTTGTTATTTATTTCATTCACAGTATTCTTTATTACTGTTTTCTCAGTTATCAGTTCCTTCCTAGTTTCTTCTTGTATCTCCTCAATTCTTTTTAATCTCTCTATTAATGTCTTGATATATAGGTTTGTAGTTTTAGACCAGTCATTCTGGGGGCTCTTCATTGTTTGCATTCTGAAGTCAGTTTTCTCAGTGTCTGCCCCCACCCCCCAGGTGTCTGGGAGAGACCCATATTCTTCTTTTGGTTTTTCTTCATTTGTGTAGATTTCTCTCTCTCTCCCCATTTCCTTCCCCCTCTTTAATTCTGTTTTTCAGGGAAGGTGGGGTTGCTTTTGCTTCACTTGTGCAATCTTCTGTTCTTCCTTATGAGGGTCCTCTGGCTTTGTTCACTTTTGAGATTGGAGAGTGGGCTGCGGGCTGTACTCTTTGCAGTTTTGAGGTTTAATTGGGGGGGAAGCTGTGATTCAGAATCTATATGCTTATTCCAGCATCCACCAACCGGTGTATCGGCCCACTGGAACCTATTTCCCACTACCTTAAAATCTGTCTGTGCAGTGGTATGTAGGTTTGGTCCCTGGAACCAAAGGAGGTATAAAAGAGGAAAATAATGGAGGAAGGGGGGGTCAATAGGAAGTTAGAAAGAGAGAAGAAGCCCGCAGGTTTGAGACCCGCCTGGGCAATTTGGCGAGACCTCATCTCTACAATAAATAAAAAAATCAGCTGGGCATAGTAGTGCATGCCTTTAATTCCGGCTACTTGGAAGGCTGAGGCAGAAGGATTGCTGGAGCCCAGCAGGTCGAGGCTGCAGTGGCCAGGAGCGGCCACTGCACTCCAGTCTGGGGGACAGAGTGAGACTCCAACTCAAAAAAAAAAAAAAAAAGAGAGAGAGAAGAGTGAGAGAGAAAACAGACGTACATACCAACTAACAGGTGAAAGAGAGACACAAGGCTGGAGAGAAGTGAAAAAAACATGCAAGGAAAATTCCCTAAAGAATACTGGTAACTACACAAAGACAGACCAATAAAATCTTGCCTTTTGATGTGTTTTGCCTAATACAAACAGATAGTGTAAGTCAATAAGCAAACAAAAGTGAGCAAAACAAACAAAGTGATAAAATCAAAAGTCAAAATAAGAAATCAGACTAGCTCTGGAATCTTTCCTGAGTGTCTAAAGTCTCTTTAGCTCTGATCTCCAGTCTCTCCCTTTACTTTCATTGCAGACAGCTAAATTTATTGCAGATTAGGTTTCTTATTTTAGTCTGCTGTCTGGGAAGCCTGTGACGCTTAGTTGCCTTTGTCTGATTCAGTGTAGGGGAGGGGCTTTGTCTTCTGTTTAGCAACGTTACCTTAGGAACCGAGGTGGAGGCTGCTCATAGGTGGGTGGAGCAATGCAAATCTCTGCCTGGAGAATGACTGAGGTGGCAGTTTCGCTTTCGCGGATCCTTTGTCTCTGCTTGTCTGGGTCCCTGGGCAATCCACTATGATGTACTGTGGTGGTGTGGGAGGCACCGGGGATCAGCTGCACAGCTGGGCGCTGTATCCGGGGCACCACCAGCGGGCTGGGATTGAGGAGGAGGTCGGGAGTTCCCTCCTCTGGAGCTTAGAGCCTCCGATCAGCACTTCCTCAAGATATGCTGTTCCCTTACACAAGCATGGGGTCATGCGCTGAGTGCCTCAGCCAGGGTGGGCCCAGAGCTCCAGAGCTCCAGAACTCCAAAACTCCAAAGGGCAGGTGGTGAGTGGCGAGAGTGGTCCTGGATTGCTCACAGGGTATTTCAGCCAGAAATGGAATCGGTATCTCTGAGGGGCGGGTGCCCAGAGCCTCCCTGGGTGACTGGCGGCTTGGTCTGGGCCAGACGATGTAGCCAGGGAGGGAGCCGAGACCCAAGACTCCCACGCACGTGGGAGTCACGTATAGTGGAGCAAGGGCAGCTGGGGGCCACAATATCCAGCCCTGTGTGGGACTGAGGGTCCCCGGGGCCTCAGACCAGTGTGGCTGGCAGTGGGCAGGGGGATGGGGGAAGGAAAGCAAGAGTCTTTTTGGGAACTCATGTTCAGAGAATCTCACAATTCCACCCATGCCGTCGCCATCTTCCTGGAACTCTTATCTCACTTCTTTTCCCCACAAAATTTCTTTCAGGTTCAACAAAACTCAGAGTTAGAAATTAAACTTTGAAAAATATTTTGAAAATAGTGGTTTGAAACTAAATGGGTTGTTGCTCCTGAGGATACAGTTAATAATTCTGGTGTTGCTAGACATGTATATTGGAACTGAGCAATTAAATAAAGGGATGGTGGATAGAGGACCTATGTTTCTCACTCTTGGAGTGACAGGGTATGGATAAGCAAAGGAATGTGGCTAAAATGATACACGTGGTAATAGATTAGAGTCAGACCTATCAGTAAGATCTCATATTTTGTTTAATAGAGTTACAGATATTTACATACAGAATTATCTCTACATATAGGTAGATACATACATGGTTTAGTATGTAGACATGCATCCTCTTACTCTGTTAGTAGAAAGGGTCTAGAAGCAAAGACACCACAATAGAAATGAGCACATCTGGTGACCAGATTTTGGTTTCTTTTTTTCTTAAATTATTTTATTTTATTTTATTTTAAAGATGTGTGGTACAGTTCAGGCTTAGGTATACAAATGGTCATTATTCAGATACACTTGTTGATGAGTTGTGCCCCTGCCTCCCCTGGCAGTTGAAGCAAACTGCCAATGCCAGCACCCCCTTCCCTAGCAGTTTCCCAATACTGCCAGTCCCTTTTTTATAGTATTATGATAATTGATCAAGGTCCGCTTATAAGTGAGAACATATGGCACTCTGTTCTTTGTTTCTGTGATAGATCACTGAGGATGATAGACTCTAAATCCATCCAAGTTGCTGCAAAGTCCATATGATTGTCCTTCTTTATGGCTGCATAATATTCCATTGTGTATATGTACCACATTTTTTATCCAGTCCTGTTTCGATAGTTAGCATGGTTGGTTCCATGTTTTTGCTATTGTGAATAGAGCTGCAACAAACATGTGTGTGCAGGTATCTTTTTTGTAGAATGATTTGTATTCCTCTGGGTATATTCCCAGTAGGGGAATTTCTGGGTCATATGGAAGGTCAATTTCTAGTTCTTTCAAAAATTGCCTTCTGCAAAGCAAAAGAAACCATCAAGAGAGCAGGTAGACAGCCCACAGAATGGGAAAAAATATTTGCCAATCTGACAAAGGCCTAACATCTAGAATCTACAAGGAACTCAGATGTGCTGAAAAGAAAAGAAAAAAAACAAACAGCCCTATTAAAAAGTGAGCAAAAGACATGAATAGACACTTCTCAAAAGAAGATATACTGGCAGTCAACAACACATGAAAAAGTTCTCAGCCCCACTAATCATCAGAGAAATGCAAATCAAAACCACATTGAGATACTACCTAACCCAGTAAGAAGGGCCATCATTAACAAAACAAACAGCACCAGATGCTGGTGAAAATGCGGAGGAAAAAAAGGAACACTTCTACACTTCTGGTGGAAATGCAAACTAGTGTGATCTCTTTGGAAGACAGTGTGGCGATTTGGTTTCTAATACCATTCTTCAATAGAAGGTATCAAAGTTCCTTGGAGAAATGACTGATTCTAGGACTGGTTAAAACATACACAAGATGAGCATGGATCATTTTGTAGTCCTAGAAAGTAAGGGAATGCTAAAATAGAAAAAAAAAAAAAGTAAAACTCTAAAATGATGTCAAAAGGAGCTAAATAAATGAGATTCTTATGGCAAAAGCTGGAACAATTTGAGCAACAAAATTTATTGTACAATGTTGTTTTACAACCCAAAGTATGAAAAAAGTCATGAATCTATACAGAAATAAATAAATTATTAAATACATAAGTTGGGAAGAATAGACAAATCTCTGTGCAGAAAAATTCTAAATGATTTCTGTTGATTTTTAGATTGTATAGACTTTCTGATTATATAGATTTGTGCCCTCACAGAGATGGAGCATAACTCCCCATTCTTTAAGTGTGGGCTGCATCCCTTTAATTTCTTCCAAAGAGTACAGTATGGAAAGGAGTGTGGGGAGATCGACTTCTCAGTAGAGAAACCCTGGCAAACGCTACCTCAGCCAGGCGATCAAGGTCAATCAACAGTGATGTCGTGTTGATACGATGTGTCCTTGACGTGACCTGTTGAAAATGGTATTTTACTTTTAAATTCTTCCCCAAAACATATAATCACAGTCTAATCGTGAGAAAAAATAAATGACAGATACCAACTAAGGGACATCTTACAAAGTCCATGACTTGTACTCCTCAAAATGAACAATGCACCAAAACCAAAAAACGTCTGAGAAACTGTCACAGCCATGAGGAGGCTAAGGACATATGAAACTAAATATAAGGACATTTCCTAAAACAAAAAAATGGAACTATAAACAAAATGTGGACTTTACTCAATAAATATGCATAAATATTAAAACAAATGTGCCGTGGCAATAAAATATGTTAATAATAAGGGAAATGCAGTATAGCATGTATGGGAACTCTGTACTATCCTTGCGATTTTCGTATAAATATAAAACTATTCTAAAATGATAAAAAAAAACTTAAAAAGTAAAGACATAGTATTGCTGACAGGAAATGACATGATGAAAGGAAAACTACATTTAGAAAGAATATTTATAAGAAGAATTTGACTGACACAATTGACAAGTATTCAAAGTAAAGCAGAGATCTTAGAAAAATAATAAAATACTTTTTAGTATTGTCAACAAATTGAGTAGCACTAGTATTACAAAATACAAATATGAGGAAAACGCACAGGTCCACTGATAATTATTTTTTTTTTGAGTCGGAGTCTCACTCTGTCACCCAGACTGGAGTGCAGTGGCAGCTCCCGGCCACTGCAGCCTCAACCTGCTGGCCTCCGGCGATCCTTCCGCCTCAGCCTTCCAAGTAGCTGGAACTACAGGCGAGGGCGACCACGCCTGGCTAATTTTTTTTTTTTTTGATTTATTGTAGAGATGAGGTCTCGCCAAGTTGCCCAGGTGAGTCTCAAACCTGCAGGCTCAGGCAATCCACTCACCTCAGCCTCCCAAAGCACTGGGATTACAGGCTGAGCCACCGAGCCCGGCTCACTGATAATTCTTTAGATGAATCCTTCCATTTCCTTTGATTGTGGGAGTTAGAGAGATAAAACACCAAAACCACCTAAACTACATTACTTATTTCTTATCTTCTAAGTTGAGAGTATCTTGCATTTGTGTATATCTAGCTTTTTTCTTGGAAGTTGTTATTGCACTGTTGAATTATTGAGTCTGTGTCCTAATCCAAGCTGAAGGCAACCTTCTAAGGCTCTGCATTTCCTGCAGCACCCACCCACTGCATTCTGAGAAGAACCGAATAGTTCACTGAAAAAAACAAAAAAAAAAGAAGAGACACATATTGGGTCATTTTACTGTGGTATCCCCTAGGAAATTCTTTGTCATGATCAAAAAGCATAAGAGCAATTTTTTTTAAAAAAGAAAGTCAGTGCAACTCATTTCTGTTACTGTTTCCAGGAAGCTGCTCTGAGCTGGCCCACTGTGTGAGGCACAACCATGGGGAAAAGTCGAGATTTTTCTGGAATTTCACAAGCTTCCTTCTTATGCCACAAAAGATAAATAATGGTGTAAAAACCAAATCCCAGGCCTGGCCCTGCCATGGAAGGCAGCCGTGAACTTTTTCACAGAACTACTGATGGAAGACAGGCCTGAACCAGACTTTTACTGCCATTCCTATTTGTCTTGGATATGAAGATTCAGGAATAAGCAAAACTCAATCTTTGCTTTCAGAGAGGTGACAGATAGATGAGAAAAGCGACAATTACAGCTATTGTGTTATACACCATAGATACAAATTGTGCACCTTAGATTATAAAGTTGCTGACAAGGAGCCCATGATTCTGTTGGGGCTGGAGGAGCAGTATTCACAGAGGATGTGTTGTGGCTTTTAAGCTGAGACTCGAATCGTGAATAACAGTTGGAAATTCTACAAAAGTAGGAAGGGTACTCTGGGCAGATGACAGACTATGGCCAAAGCATGTGGCTGAGAGACAATTTTAAGATCTGAGATTGGATGGGGGCAATTGCAACTTGGAATTTCAAGCTGTAAAATGTCTGAATATAGGGCACATGAATGGTGTGGCATGGATGGGAGTGGGAAGTAGGAGGAGATGGCAGGAGAAACATTTTGAGAGACAGACAGGAGGCAGGTGATAAGGTGCACTCTAGGACATGTTAAGAATTTTGGACATCAGGCAGTGAGTAGTAACTGAATAGTGATTGGAGCAATAAGTGATAGTATTTAATATTTAAAACACAGTGGGATTCTTACAATACTTGCTAATGTTTTTATTTACATTGCTACAAAACTTAATGTTGTAGTGTTTATTTATAATGTTTAATAGCATGAGCTGATGGCGATATTGTGCTAACCGTAAAGATTTTATGGGTGAGAACTGCCTCCTTGCTAATTCATGTGTGATGAAACAGTTCTGAATGCATTCTAGTCTTCAATGCCCTCCAGCAAATGTTGTTTAAAATTACCAATGGGGGCAAGGAAAATCAATATCTTGAATATTGCCATCTAGTAGAATATCTCTCGTGACATTGTCATTTATTCAATATATATTTATTAAATACTATTTATAAGACCTATCTATTCCAGGGATTGTTTATACCAAGATGTGTAAGAAGAGTTCCTGCCCTCAAGCAGCCTGCAATCTGGTGAAGGAGCCAGATAAATAAGTACATAAGCAAGGTGAAGTGTTAAAGTTCCAGTGAGAGTAGTTTCTGGAAAAAGCAATGGAACATTGGAGAAGAAAGAGGTCAGGTTTGCCTTGTTGTATATGCCAGGTTGGGCCAGGAAAGACTTTTGAGAGAAGGTGGCCTTTGGATTGAGTCTTGAATGTTAAATATGTGTTTACGAGATAGATGGACGAGGACATTTCTGTAGGGGCTGGAGTATATAAAGAATGGAGGTGAGAAAGAATGTATGAGTTTAGGGACTCTAGAAAGCTGCTGTGTTCAGTTAGACAGCTTATGTGCAGTATCATCTTAAAGAGTACAACTCACATCAAAGTCTGTGAGGATGCCTTCCCCGCTGCCTCGCCAAGCACACACACAGGCGAAGCTGTGCTGTGTACTTGTATAACCCGTACAACTTTATATGGCAGTGTGCATATCACTTTAGTATGGGGAGGTCATGCAATTAGTTATGTAATTAACTGTGAAACGGGAATAACAGTATCTCACTCATAAACTGGAGTGAGAATTACATGATTAAATGTACATAAGCATTGTTATAAATACTGTGTAAACATCAGTTCTTATTATTAATCCCTGTACAGAACTGCAAACATTTTATATAGTCATTCAACCTCTTGTTCATAAATATATGATGTTTAGGTTTAGGCATTATTGACATATTATAAGTTATTCACCTGCATTTCTTATACTAATTTTTCCACATTTATTTCTATTTTATCTGCGACTGTGTATAAATAGGTAGGCATGTGGAAAAAGTGAGGTAAGGCTCTCTTATATAAATGAGTCAAAGATGGTCCCTGTGTATTGACCCTATATTGTTTCCTTCTTCACAGTTGACTGAGATCCATTAGCCCAGAAGCTCACCAGCACCAAACTCAATTTTTCTTGATTTGGGGTATTACTCTATGACACCTCTCAACTCATCACAGCCTTAACTTCCTGGGCTCAGGCAATTCATCGGCCTCAGCCTCCCGAGTAGCTGGGATTACAGGCACGTGCCACCATGTCCAGCTAATTTTCTGATTTTTAAAATAGAGACATGGTCTCATTATGTTGCCCAGGCTGGTCTCAAACTCCTGGGTTCAGCAATTCTCTGACCTTGGCTTCCCAAAATACTGGGATTACAGATGTGAACCACTGTGCTAACCCAAACTCAAATTTTAACACATTGAAGAGTTTCAGACATAGCCCCAATAAACAAATTTTTAGCCATTTAGAGTCTGCCTATTTTGTATATCACACAAAACCAGCACTTTACATGTTAGACATAGATCAAATAAGCCCCAGAGCTTATTGGTATCAACAGACTACTACCCTTCAGCATTCTTTGACCCTGACTTCTCATGATCGTCTGTTCAGGAAAAGCCCCTCCCTGATCTCTGCTTTCTTCCGGGGTTCATCTTCCTTCCTTTCTGTTTTGGATAGAGACCCCTGCACCACCGCCTCTGCAAGTTCTTATGCTGGGAAGGAGTTAACCCTTTCCTGAAAACTTGCCAAAGCACTGCCCTTGTAAAGCCCGTTGTGTGCTACTGCCACCTTGTGGCCATATCTTTTTCTTTGCTGAGTCCCCCAGATCCCTTCAACTCATGAGCGGATCTATTTTTATTTCAATTTCATTTGAATAACCAGGGTGTGTGTGTGTGTGTGTGTGTGTGTGTGTGTGTGTGTGAAATTTATTGAATAGTTTATACTTCCTGTAGTAATTTTGACTTTCCAAATACCAGTTGTTCTATTGCAGGACGCTAGCCTGTTCCAGCGACCGAATTTTCTACATTGTTATCGGTACTCAACTATTGTTTTAATATCTGGTAGTGCAGATCTCCTTTCCTACTTCTGTTAAATTTGTCTTGATTTTCCCTTGCCTTTATTTTGACAGCTTGTTTTTAAATGGCCTTGCCATGTGCAATGAAAGAAATCCTATGGGATTCTGTTTGGGATTGTGAAAAATGTATACATTCCTTGGATAAAGAGTTAACTTATATCTCTACACGATTGAGATAACCCCAACTAGGAATATTTATGTCTTTCCATTGATTTATGTCTTCTTTTATGTTCTCCATTGTGTTTTACTGTTTTTTACATAGGTCTTTAATAATTGTAATTAAGCCTATACCTATATATTGTATATGTTTTGTTGTTCTTACAAATTGAATATTTTATATATTTCTATATGATTATTGCTGAGGTATACAAAATTACATCCTCTGCATGATTCACTTGTACTTTACCACCTTATTTAACTTTCTTGTTAGTCCTAAAATTTTTATTTGCTTCGCTTGGTGCAAATAAGCATTCTAGTCAATAATCATAATAATATTTTTATGAGATTCTTTTAATCTTTTAATCTTTATCAAGTTAGGAAAGATTCCTGATATCATGTCTCTTTATTTCTATTTGTATTACAGATATTATCATCTATAATAAAATTATTTGTGTTTATGCTTTTTTGTTATTGTTGTAACTATTCTTGTCTGGTTTTTTTGTTACTGGTAAGTCAGGCTTATTTTGTACAATTAAATGAATTGGTAATTTTTCTACCTTTCTATTTGTTAAATAAGTCAGGAAATAGCTGATTTTAAAAGTTTGAGTTTACTTTCTCATAATACTGTTTTATGTGAATTTTTAGGATGCAATAGAATGTGAATGTGTGACCACTTCTAAAATTATTATGTAGCATTTAACCTATTTAGGTTTTCTAAATTCTCAAGACAATTTGATTAATATAATTTTTCCTATAAAATCATTTATTTAAAGCCGGGCTTGGTGACTCAGCCTGTAATCCCACGCTTTGGGAGGCTGAGGTGAGTGGATTGCCTGAACCCGCGGGTTCGAGACCCGCCTGGGCAACTTGGCGAGACCTCATCTCTACAATAAATCAAAAACTAGCCGGGCATGGTAGCGCGTGCCTGTAGTTCCAGCTACTTGGAAGGCTGAGGCGGAAGGATCACCAGAGCCCAGCAGGTCGAGGCTGCGGTGGCCAGGAGCGGCCACTGCACTCTAGTCTGGTCGACAGAGTGAGACTCCAACTCAAAAAAAAAAATCATTTATTTCATTTATGTTTTAAAATTTAATCATTTATGTGTACACACACACACACACACACACACATATAGGAAAATCTCTTTTGTACAAGTTCTACACACACACACATATTGCTGACATTATTTATCTGAGTTTCTCAGTCCTGATATTTTTTTACGTAATACTATTTTTTGGGGTTTCTCCTTTCTAATATTCTTATTTCATATTATTCTCATTCCTAAAGTTATTCATCTTTCTTGTTATTGATAATTTCAAATACTTGACTTTTAAAATTGTTCAACTTTCCTGGATTTGTTTTACTTTCAGTTTTACTCGTTTTTGAATGTTTCTCATATTTCCTTTATTTTGTAAATATTTTCTCTTTGTTATTGGTTTAAATACTTGGCTTCTTTTCAATGTTTTTTTCTGCAAGTTATGTGAAACTACGGTTCACTGTGAATTAATCATCACCCCACTTAATGATTTTTTATTTTTTATGATAATGATGTTGAGGTGGCATATATGTGCATGCACATATTTCGATGCCAACTTTATACTGTACTTGCAAACCTGCATTAGCACTATTTTTCTTCCTAGGACTATTCCTTCTTCAGACGATCCACTCTTAAATCCTATAACTTTCCTAGCCTTAACCCATCATACACTCAATCATATGTTTCTTTTACATGCATGACTCCTTCTATGTGAGTCTTACTTTTTGAGAAGAGGAACCATGTCACATGTTTGCCTTCCCATAGAGTTAAGCACATGGCCAGTGCTCAGCGAATTATTTTAAATTTCCGTCATCATTCACTGCATTTGATCACGAGGGCTTTATCTTTACATATTTTGTATTTTGGTGTGTCTTTTGTTCTTTTTTGCGTGGTAGCAGGATGAGACTGGACAATCTAATGGACAAAGGCTTGGTAAGAGTGGGCGTCTTCTGGCAGACTTATACCTTCCAGAGACTGAGCTTGTCCACATTTTGGTTCACTTTGAATCACAGAAACTTACATACAGGCTCGGGGGGTCTAGCTAAGCAGTCTCTAAACAGAAATGCTAAGAAACTTTAAAAATCATTTTCTGTCACTAAACAGTGATTGGAATACTGTAGTTATTATATATTGGAAATGTACATACTTGAAATAATGAGGTAATAAATGGGCCTTCCACTCTTCATTTTAGAATTAGAAAACTGGATACGTGGAAATATTGAGCTCTGAAATGTGATTCTCTTTTTTGTCTATGATATTGCCATTCAGATAATCTATTTCTGCTGTAGATACTAGCCAAATATTTTCCTTAAAATGTGTAAGGGATTCAGATTGAATCTATAAACCCCAAAATCAAACTAGAAAGATGAGAAATCTGTACCAAAAGCTGTATAGTGCATCATGATTGCATCCCTTGTTTTGCTTTCTCTCGGATATTCCTATCCTGAAAAGGAATGAGAGATAGCCAAAACCAAGGTCACTCCTTGCATCAAGGTCTTATGGGCAAAGCATTATCTATGGAGGCCAAAAGGGGCCAAAATAATGGTAGATTTTGGAATCAGAATGGTAGCCATTTAATCTTTTCCTCCACACTTCTATAGCAACTGGTAAAACATCCATAGATTGCTAAACGTTTGATGTGTTTTTGTTCTGTTTTGCTTTGCCAGTTTCTCCCCATTAAAGAGAATCCTGTTGCCTTACAAATGATTGCTTTTGTATTTGCATTTTTCTGTTTTGTTTGTTTGTTTGTTTTTATATGATATGATTTGTGGTACTACAAGTGTCAAAGGCAGCAAGGAAAATTTTGCTTTTAGGCATATAAAAACTGACCTTATCATCCTATTTTATTATATAGCAGCAAACAGAAAATATTTAGGTCTTAGTTGGGAGTAATGAGGCAGAGGTGACGTGTGCCGGATATGTTTGAGAGCAGCCTTTGCATTTCAGAACGCTCAGGTTCTAGGTAGAAAAAGACATGGACTCGCCACTGAGAGAAATGCTACCTAAGAAATAACAGAATTAAATAAGTGAATATATATAATAAAAATAACCTGGAGCCCTGAATATTTCCATTTTAATTTGATATATTTCAAAATCGGAAAGTTAACTAGATGAAGCAAGGAAAACACCAAAGCACATCAGGTAGAAGTAGAGATAAAAGAATACCAGAAAATCAAATGTCACTTGTAAAAAGGAAAAGGGCAAAGGTTTTTCTAATAAATAAGAATGGAATATTTGTTGAAGGGCAGGAAGATATGTTGGCAGGTCGATACAGGCTAGAGACATTGAAGACAGATTTTGGTAGATGGGTTTGTTTTATAACAACATTTTGAAAAGAGAAAAACAAGAGAATAAAAGGTGAATGAAGGTTACAATGAATCATGCAGGAAAATACCTCCAGGCTTGTATTTCTTTGGCTAAAATATTCTACTGTTTTTCTGACAATCGGAGGACGCTTCAATCTGGCTTGGAGCCAGGAGAATGAGTCCCTAGTGGGACTTGCTTGTGCAGGGACTTTATGTACATGGTGCACTCATAGGAAATTAATTATAACATTTATTTACTAACAGTTTTGAGAGAACCTGGCGAGAATTCACATACTGATTTTTCAAACAACCCAGCTTCATTTATTTCTATCATAAATAAATGGGTTTGGTGTGACAAGTAAAGCAAATGGATGTTCACCTTCATCCACAGCAAGGCTACTGATTTTGCCCCCATAATGTGCTTATCGGTAAGTTGTGAAATTGTGGCCCTCGTGATAAATGGATTAGTTGATATACTGTTGACTGGTGTGTTCTGCTGAGAGACTGGCTATTTTTAACTTCAGAAGGCAAGACAAGTCAATGGTATTCAAAGGGATTCAGTCGTGGTCCTTGGATTTAATATTTTTATCAAGACCTAGAAGAGAGACTATAGAAGAGCTCATTAAGTTTGCTTCAGACACTAAGCTTGGGGTGTCAGGCGCAATCCTGAGAAATAGCTTGGCAATGCAAATTCGCCCAAGGGAGTTGCATAAAGTTTAGCGAAGACAGTGGTTTATGAAAGAAAAATTAAAAACAAACCTGAATAGACAAACTGAAGAATAATTGGCTTTGGGAATATGGTCGACATATATTGTAGGACTCTGTTTCATTATAACCCAACCCATAGGTTGGAGCTGTAACACTGGGCATTTAAAAACACACATTGATTTAAAAAATCTATTCAGGAAACTCTCTTGAAGCAAGAAACTGCTGGAAACAAACTCTCTGGTAGGACACTCCTTTTTGAGGTCAGAGACTGTGTTAGGGCCACTGTTGCATCCTCAGCACCTAGAACAGTGCCCAGTACAGATTCCTGCATGGATTTGTTAAGAACGAAAGACAGGCAAGGTGGGAGGGAGAAAAGGCCTGAAGCAAGAAGATGACAGTGCTCTATACTCCAGGGACAAATTTCACTTGAGGAGAGGGACAAACACGTACAATTATTTTGACCTGCAAAGGAAAATGCTGAAGTCTAACAACGTAACCATGAAAATCGGACTGTCAGAGGTTGACAGCTCACAACTAACCTTCAGGTTTTCCAGGATCTAGCATATAGACTTATTCAAACTTATTTCTGAGTTTCAGGTTCTAATATTTAAAATAGAGATTTCTTCGACTTCCATAAAAAAAAAAAAACAAAATACCACAGGCTGGGTGGCTCACATAACAGAACTGTATAATTTGACAGTTGTGGGAGCTGGAAGCCCAAGACCAAGGTGCTGGCCACTGGTGAGGGCTCCTCTTAGCTTGCTGACAGCCATTCTTACTATTTCCTCACGTGGTGGGAAGTGGACAGAAATAAAATGCCCTCTTTTTATAAGCTACAGTCCTATCAGATTAGGGCCCCACTTTTACAGCCTCATGTAAGCTTAATTATCTCCTGAAAGCCCTAATTTCAAATACAGTCACATTGAGGGTTGGGGCTTCAATATATGAATCTTGAGGGGACACAATTTAATTCATAGCAGAGTTAATAAATTCTACTTTTAGCGATATAGCAAAGCACTCAGCAGATAAATAGAGATATGGGTACAGGTGTAATGATTATTACTTTTCTTTGAGTTTTACTTCTATAAATACAGAATGTAGTTGACTCTCAAGTAAAGATAAAAAATACCTGAAGTGAACCTTTCTGTTTCTTCTGGGCTAGATATTTATTTATAAAATGCCAGATTTAAATCAAACTCCATTAATCTAGAAGGCAGAATCCTGGGTCTTCATATGAAAAACAACGAGGGTCTATATTTTTCTTCTCTAGAGAACCAGTCTGTGAAAAGGCACTGCAGGAATAATAAATTAATAACATGGCACTGAAAAGAAAGGTGCTCTTTATGATAAAATGGCTTATGCATTTTAAAGTAAGGTTTGTGGAAATTAAATAACGTGGCCATACCACCTAGATTTTTAATCTTCTAGAGCGGGTGAAAATATGGACATATTTTTATATGTCAAAATAAGAAATCACCATAGAAATGGAGACTAATAGGTTTTTAGCTAGAATATTAAAGTTTCACAAAGCTTTCATCTATGTAACTCTGACATAGCCAAATTTGCATTTCAAGGAATGCTTCTGGGTACAATTTTGTAAGTCCTGGAACTAGGACTTCTTTTTCATCGTCCTAAAAGGATCTTTGAAAAGTTTGCCAAGGATGATCAATATTAAATATATGTTCTAAGTGTCTCTTGATTATGGAAAAAATAATAGTTCATTCCAAATGACACCATTTTAACCCATAACTTGCTTGTGTTAAGAAAAGGCCATTAGTGGAGGGTTGAGAGTTGTTGTCAGGTTCTGGGTATCAGTTCACAGGTAGATAAGTGCATTTCCCATGTCTGACTTCCACTATCACTTCTGCTATGTCTTCTCTAAGCCACAGTTTTATCTTTAAGATGAGAATTAGCATCAGTCTGGATACAAATCAATGCTGTCTTCGGAGTAAAGTGCAATTCTATATGCAAACATTGAGCAAATAGAAAAGACATTTACATAAAAATAGAGAAATATATATACTCTAATACGCGCTTCCTAACAATATTTTAGAGAGAATAGATTTGCATACTAAACCTCTAATAAAAATATGTTAGGAGAAAGAGTATGACAAAAACCTGTAAAAAAACATAAGGAAAGTAGCATAGGATAGAGCTTTTATCATTATTATTGTTATTATCATTATTAATGTTCTTGTTTTCTCCTTACTAAAGGCTCTGTGCCCTCTCCTGTCCTGGGTCTTCTTTTACCCTTATCTTACCTGAGTCAGCCTCTGCAGAGAGGTATAGTTTTATAGATAGTGCTTTGGGGAAAGGCATCCTTTTTAAGAAATTTTAGCAACTGAGAGGAAGGGTAGGGAGACTTTCACAACTTATAGTTTTTTTTTATTTTGCAAAGAATTTTCAATAAAGTAAGATTATAATCTGAGTATGCATTGCCCACCCATTTAGAGTTCAGTGAACTGATATTTTATTGTTTCACTGTGACTAAGTAAAACCAGCATGAAAACATTGCTTTTTCCATCTGTGGACCCTGGGATAATAAGATTGTAGCACAGTAAGTTGCTAGGTGTACTATGGCAGTTTCAAAATACCACTACTACTATTCCTACTACTACTGATAATAATAATAATAATAGTAGTAGAAAAGTTAGGGTAATTGACAAAATTCTCAATGACATTTGTTTGTTTCATCTTGTCTGCTCTTATATAGACATTCAGTTAAATTTTCCATTGATTTATATAATTCATGAAAGAAGATAATTAAAGGCAATGTTTTTACCCTGGGTTTCTGCCATTTGTCTGATAAATTTAGAATTATTCTACAAGGATGCCAAGTCTCTATCAGATTCTGTTACTCCACAGCCCTGTTGAGAATTCTCAGTCTTCTGTGTTGCCCCACTTGACTCTTTCAAATACTAACTTTGCTTCACTATGAAGTCTGAAGCTCTTGTTTAAGCTTTCAGTTTGTGCTCACTGAAGTTGTATACCCTAATAAGGTGGTGTGTGTTGAATTTATGTAAAGCTCCAATTTCTTTTCTTTTTCTTATATCTAAAATTCCAAAGGATAGTACTGAAATCAGATTCTGTTTCAGGTGTTTTTTTTTTTTTCTCTCGCTCTCTCTTCAATTATCATCAGAAAATACTTCATTTTCTGTATTTTTGCAGAGTTTTACAGCCTCTCCAAAAAGGGGAACAAAGACAAAGTTTTATTGTTTTTATTAGTAGATATTCTTTTGGGGGGGGGGGTTGGAGTCTTACTCCGTCACCCAGGCTAGAGTGCAGTGGCACACTCATGGCCACCTCAACCTCGACCTGCCGGGCTCTGGTGATCCTGCTGCCTCAGTTTTCCAAGTAGCCAAAACTACAGATGCACACTACCACACCCGGCTAACTTGTTATTTCTCACCAAGTTGCCCAGGCTGGTCTCGAACACGTGGGCTCAGGTAATCCACTCGCCTTGGTCTCCCAAAGTGCTGGAAGTACAGGCTGAGTCACCGAGACCAGCCAGTAGATATTCTTAAGAGGCTAGATGGGAAGGACAGTGAAAGGGCTAGACACCCCAGTTCATGGGGAAAGAAAGGCAATTTAAAGGATGTTCCTATATTCTCTGACTGGGAAGTATATTTTGAGGCATTTGTCAGAAAAACTGGATTATGCTGCAGTAATAAATCCTCATGTCTTACAACAGTAAAGGTTTATTGTTTGCCCCATTATGGGGCAACTGTGGCTTTACTCTAAGTCATCCTCATTTCAGTGTCTAGAATAATGGAGCAATTTCTAGCTAAAATGCTGCCAGTCATCGCTTCAGAAAGGAAAGGTAATATGCTTCAACTTGCAAGTGGCACATCTTTTCCACTTACATTTTTTGACCAAAGTAAATCACATGACCAAATATGATGACATTAATACAGTAGAGTATAGTTCTCCCTTGAAAAGTAGCAGCAAATATTTTTGAATGTCTACTACCAGCTGCTAAGGCTAGTTATAAGCCAAGCACTACATGAGACATTTACAAATATTAATTCTAATCTTCATAATTTTAGAGTTTAGGGATTTGTTAACCCTCATTTTGCATAAGAGGAGAAAAACTCAGCAGACTGGTTTCACTCAGACATTTTAGTAATAGAAGAGCTTGGGACTAGATCCATTTATAGCTGACTGCAGAGCTTAAATTTTTTTCCCAATAATCTAAGCTTTATCTCATATAGTATACTCATTATAATTAGTATTCCTTTTGAAGAGAAGCAGAAGGGAAAATACTACCAGTCTTCTCAATATCCATGAGAGAAAAGCCCAGCTTATGAAACTCTATACAATCCATACTTCCCCAAACATGGCAACTACCCTCAAAAAACATATAAAATAAAACATTGTCATCTAAGAGAGGAAAAATAATGTATTGTTTAGGGTAATGTTAGCTCATTTCAGTAAAATCTAAGCTCTAGCATTTCGACAGAGTAACACAATGAAATTGGTTTTTCTGCTCATGCAGCTGGGGAATGTGGGCACACCTGGTGAACTGGAGACTTTTCTCTTACTCATGGTTCACGATTCCAGGTTCCAACCACCTTTTTGCTCCACCATCCCCTAAGATCTCAGGATCTGCTGCATTAGTGGATGTGGAAATTGAAGATAAAGAAGGCCCACTTGCTTCTCATTCACCTCACCCTCGATGTGACACACATTTCTTCTACTCTCATTAGCAAGAACTTGTCATAGGGCCCTAGGAAGGATACTTAGGAAATACAGTCCCTGACTGAACAACTGCTGCCAGCAACAACTTTACATTATGGAGAAAGACTCGGCTGGGCTCGGTGGCTCAGCCTGTAATCCCAGTGCTTTGGGAGGCCGAGGTGAGTGGATTGCCTGAGCCCGCGGGTTCGAGACCCGCCTGGGCAACTTGGCGAGACTTCATCTTTACAATAAATCAAAAAATTAGCTGGGTGTGGTAGCATGCGCCTGTAGTTCCAGCTACTTGGAAGGCTGAGGCGGATCGCCGGGGCCCAGCAGATCAAGGCTGCGGTGGCTGGGAGCATGACACTGCACTCCAGTCTTGGTGACGAAGTGAGACTCCAACTCAAAAAAAAAAAAAAAGAAGGGAAAGACTTATGAGTTTTTTGTGGACTTTAAACCACCTCTGCCACACAGGACATTGCCACTTTTTTGATGATATACATGTTACAGCTTGACTGGGTTCTTATGTCCATTGCTCAGAAAAACTAAGAATGATGCAGCCATTATAGTGGAGAAAGAGTTTAATATTACAAAGCAGCTGAGTGAAGAGGATAGGAGATATTTCTCAAATCTGCCTCCCTGAGAATTCAGAGGCTAGGGTTTTTCAAAGGTCATTTGGCAGGCAGGGGATAGGCACTGCTGATGGATTGATATTGTCACAGGGTTATCAAGACTGTCTGTCACAGATCCAATTTCTGGGAGAAGGTGTCTAGGACCAGAGGAGCCAGCTTTCTGGTATGTGTTCTGGATCTGGGTGTGGCCTCTGGTCCATCAGAGTCTGGAAAATATCTCAAATACCATTTTTAGGTTTTGCAATAGATGCAAGTCCTGTGACAATCAACTACTACCCCCTGGGCAGTGAGCCATTATAGAGGTATTTTAGGAGAAAAGTGTGGGGAAGAAGGTTCCCTGGAGATTGGAGCAGCTTTTGTCTTCAAGTAGTCTTAGGCCCATTGTTTAAGGGATAATATGTTTATAAGTCTTTCAGGGCAGTTTTCCTGGTCCCCAAGGGTGAGGACTTGAATTGCCCTCTATTGGAGTGAAAGCAAATATAGAAACAACAGATTTGTTAAATTCTCAACATGGCTGCAGTTTTTCAGGGCTCAAGTCTCTTTTACAACTTTTACCCCATGATCTAGTAATTCTATATGGGTGGTTTCACATACAGGAAGTGAATTAGTCCAAGAAGAGATGCAAATACTGTTCAATCCATGAAATGTTTATTACTTATTTCTTTTTTCCAAATGCAACCAGTAAAATGAAATATAATGTACTTTTGTTAATAAATCTATTAAATGCCTTTTCAGATATTTTACTGATATCATTAGGGATATAAATAAAGTATGTTGTATATTCTAACCTCAGAGGGATACCATAGGCTTTTCTCATTTGAATGTAAACTGCAGGGACAAGAATTCTGCTTGAATTTTACCCAGAGCTGAGCAGGTAGCTGGAGAAGTCTTGGTTTCCTCACCTGTGACATAGGAATAATGTATGTCCTGCAAGGCTGATGCGGATTGTAAAGCCCTTGTTAAAAAAAAAAAAAAAAGAAAGAAAGAAAAAAGAAACAAAGAGCACTGAGTGTTTACTGTCTTATTCTCCTTCCTACAATCTGTAGAAATTAGAATATTGTCAGGGACTGTCTTCTGAGAAAAAAAAAATGCATATTTAAAGAAACTCCTCCACCTCCATTTATATATAATCATGACAAAATAAATAAAATGCTTAACTTCTTTAACTGAAATGCAGAGAAGAGGATTTCTATAATTTTCTCATTATTTCTCTCTAATTCCTTAGCTTCTGTAACATTCTCAACTCTGTTACTTTACCTAGAGTTAGGAAATCAAATTTACTAGGACTCTGGGAATTGTCCTAATTTCAGTGAATCCACAGCTGGAATGAAAGAAAAGAGTCTGAATTATTACAACTTTCTCAAGTGGCAGGCTGACATTTTTTATTGGGCCTATGGTAAAAAAAAAAAAATCCCCTTTATTCTAAAAAACAGGGCTTCTCAAACTTGCACAATGGTAAAGTCACCCAGAGCACTTGCTAAACAAATGAAATGATTTAAACAAACCTAGCTTTCAAATTTGAGCATGTATGAGACTCTCCTGTGAGGCTTGTCCAAACCGATTTTTAGACCCCAGCTCCAAATATTCTTATGTAGTGGGCTCAGGGGTGGGAAGAATGCTAAGAATCCACATTTAATTCAATTCCTGGAAGATGCCATTGCTGCTGGTCCAAGGACCATATTTTAAGAACTGTTCTACCTGAAGCATCGATGCTTAGGCCTGGCTGTTCATCCAAACTAACTGCCGATGCACAGCTGAAGTGGAAAGCATTGTCCTCATGATTCTAGGCTTTCAGAGAGGATTTTTTATTAATAAAATATATTATTAACACCTGGTCTTTTAATTGGGAGTTTGGCCAAGAATTATCTTGTAGCTAACTGTTTCCCTGTGGCTTTTTAGTGAGTCACCAAAGGCTCTTCAAGATTGTAATTACCCTAATCCTCCTGGTTTGTGAGTGATTGTTTGCCCTGCTTTATTTCCCCTATGCTCTTCATCTTTCCTGCTGTCTCCCTAGTTGGTTATTTGGCCAAAGATAAGAAGTACAAGAGAAGCAATGCTTAGTGTCTTTGCCTTTCCTTTCTGCACTTAGCTGCACTGGTAACAGCTTGTACAACTAGACATTATCTATCTTGCCGAAGTTCCGAATTTTCTCTCTGTGCATGTTTATTGTGAACAAGCAAAATTACTTGGTTCAAAGGAGGGGCTCAATAAATATTCTATATTGTGTTTTCTTCCCTGCCTTTGCTTTCCTCTCCCTTTTCTTCCCTTTTTCTTCCCTTTTTCTTTTCCTCTCTCTTCATTTACTCCCTGTCTTGTCCTCACTGTAAAGAACAGAAAAGTGCTTATCTTCCCCTGTTCTCCACTTCTGCCCAGTCATTCCACAGCCCTACTTTTTGCTCCGTTCTTGCTGCCTTTCTTGAAAATAGCACCATCCACCTGCAGGTTCTGAGAACCTGACCAGATTTCAAGCCCCGGGTCCTCAACCTTTCCAAGGTACATTATTAAAGTGAGGTCAGGAAGCAATGTATATAATTTTCAGAGTCATAGTTTTATATATTATCTCTTAGCAGACATTCCCAATATTACCTATCCTGTCTTTCTTTTTATAATATGTTTCAGTCATAATTAAGCCACAGTAACAGACAAACACAAATTATGAACATTTCAAAAGGATTGATTGTTTTCAAAACTTAAAATTCTGGCTATTTACATGATCAGGTTGTATAGCAAATTGTGAAGAATAGAAACCCACTTAACTCTGGCATTGGGGATAACATCAACACCTACCCTCTAAGCTCTTTTTCCCATGTCTGGTCTTGTCACATTCACACCTTACATTGAAGCAGATGTGCCTGGCCACACTGTCTTGAGACCAGAGACTAATGACCCCAATTTTTTTTTTGAGAGCTTCAAAACTCTGTTATTTCAGTGGAATAAAATACTGTCTGCAAAGTAGAGCTGTTATGTTGTTCTTGAGCTTTAGAGGGCAGTAGAGGAGCTGTCTAAAAAGTCCCTACTTGACCAGGAAAAATATTTTTGCTTCCCAGGTTATTGCTATAAAATGTTCTCATTGGAAGGAAAATAAAGGGTTATATTTTAAAAAGTGATTGTAATAGTTTTTTTAAATGACAAGATTTGTATATTTCAAATATAAGAACATTTTAAAATAAAATTTACACTATGGTTATTATTAACTTGTGAATTCTGAATTCTAAGAAATGATTGGCCATGATAAAATAATGCATACCATACTATAATAAAATAAAGTAGATTTTCTTTAAGAGGATTCTTCTTGGTGGCCCTAAACTTTAAGTATGTATTTTACAGTACGTGTTTAGAAGAAGAAAAATAGTTTTGGAAAATCATAATTCTGTGTAAATAGTTAATAGATGATGGTGACACACAGGAGACAAACTGACTTGCGCACTACTACAAACTTCAAAGCTAATAAGAAAACTGTCTTGCTTGAAGAATTTTAAAACACATTAACAAAAAAGTGAAACAAGGCTTACTTTTATAAGTAGCATTTACTTGACTAGATTTGTCAGCCAGCCAATTTCACAACATCCAAATTTAGCCCTCATACAATTTAAGAGCAAATGATTAAAAAAAATTTCCAAGTTTGTATTAATGGTGACAGTGACTAATGCTCACCATGGATTTTTCTCTCACTCTCTGGGTGACCCCAAATCCTACAAGACATGTAGCCTCTGGTATGCTCTGGTTCCCAAAAAGTAAGACCCCATTATGTCTGAAGAGCCAACTCCACAACCTAAACCATTTATCATAAATCATCTCTGGGCAACCCCTTCGGGTCCCCTCCTTTTGTGGGAGCTTTTCTGTCCTCTCAATAAATCCTGCTTTCAAAAAGTAAATAAAAATAAAAATAAACAAATTATCGCTAGTCTATCATGCAAGCAGACTTCTTCCACTGCCTAATACAGGCGATAAAAGTGGAGTTGACTTTGTTTTCTGTTAGTCTGAAATGTTTTCTTTGGGGATTGGGAGCAATCTGTCTTGTCTGCTGTGCTTCAGTACAGAGTACAGAGTGTGTTGCTGAGAGCTGGTACTGAAACACCTTGCCGTAGGCGCTCTCTTGCTTGCCTTGTTCAGATCCTTTTCCACTACTAGGTAAGAGCCTGAGCTCAAGTCTTTCTCACACACGTGGTCTCTACTTCCTTTCTGATGTTTGTTGTTTTCGTTGTACATTTTAATTATTTTAGTAGTTGTCCAATTATTCTCTTTCACACTATTTTTTGACTTTTTCTTTCTGACTCTACTACATCTGGAAAGAACCTGGATTGTAAAAAAAATATCAGGCATGTGGTTACTTAGTCCTGTATTTTCTCCAGTAAACTTTTTGGAGGGTGATCAGTTTTCCCTGGCAATAACTCTCACAGAAGATCTTTTGGGGCAGAATTTGTTTCTATCAGTACCTGTTTTCCATCTAGAAAGATCTATTAGGTTCTGCTGGTGCTGAAACTTGCTGCCCACACTGACGAGATAACAGGAGGTTTCCAAAATGTTAGTGATTTTGTTGTCAACATAGTCACATCCTTAGTGACCAGGACTTTAAGAATCTAACCTGACCAAAGCAGCACACTCATTTCATGCACCTAAGTGGAAGAGGGTCTCAGAAATGAATCATAGTAGCCTTCAGTCTTTCAGAAAATGCTACATTTTTTTTTCTTTTTGGCAAAAGCCACTGAGTCAATATGACATTACACTGACACAGCAGGGCTCTGGGATTACAAAAATTCCAATAATAAGAATGTTACCATGTCTTGGCACATCTCCTGTGACCTATGAGATAAAATCTAAGAATTTTTCAGAAAAATATCCACTCTGTTGTTTCCTTCCTTTTAGTTGTCTGCAGAGGGAGATGGTCTTGGTTTTGAGGCCAGTTCATTCACTCTTTCTAACCTAGTAACTCTCAAGTGTTTCCATTACCACAGTCCCCAGGGGCAGCCACATGCATTATGGTCTAGTGTATAAAAGTGACTAAGTAGGCTGAACATAGTTCCAACAACAGATTCAAATGCAGTGAAAGAAAACCTTTCAAGCTGGAAAGACATATCATTCAAGCATTTACTACATTTTTTTGGAAAAAGTTGGCTGCAGGAAAACATACATTTCCTCCTTCAGCCTTCTCAAACAAACAAACCAAAATGCCTTGAATGCCTACCACATGCCAAATGGATCACTAATCCTGTTGCCAAAGTTAACAATCCTTAAGCAATAAAAATTCAAATAATGCTAGGGTTCAGAAGGAAAGTTATATTGTATCAGGTTTGTTTCCTTTTTTTTGTTTTTCATTTATGCCCTTGCCATGATATATTTCAGAAAAGTTTTTAAATCATTCTGAAAAGCCTTAGGGTCAACAAAAGTTGTTTCCTTTTAAAGTGTAGGATGGCAAATATAATAATGGTGACTGATATGTTATCTCTGCCAGCACTGGATGGATTTGCCCCACCTTAACTGACTAATGCCTAGGATGGGATACTATGATTGTAGGTAGGGAAGGGATAGGGGTATGATTTTTTAAAAGATTCGGCCAACTCTAAACTATGTTGATTTTCTAGGTATTACATGAGAATCCCATTCGGAGAAGTTATCTGGAACATTTTTGTAAACGGGATGGGGTTTCCAGGATACCACAGAAGCAATGTTTTGTACCTTTAATGTTAAAACTCTGCTGAGCATGATTTGACATTTCTCTCTCACTGACTTTTTCTCTCAGTCTCACTTTCTCTCACTTTCTGAATTCTGAGGTGATTTTAGAATCCTTTAGTGCCATGGGTTATCATGGTGATAATTAATTGTCATTGAACTGGCAGTGAAAATGTTAGTTAATGAATTGTATTTGTTGAGAAAATGCCAGATAACAGATGATTAATTATAACAGCTCATTTTGGGGAAAACAAGTCCATCAGAACAGGTTAATGATCAGTTTGCCATCTGTCTGGGTCAATGATGAGTCGCTGTAAATTCCCCGAAGTGTCTTGCTACACATGAGATGTATCCATTGCATACTATGAACATTGTGGATAAGACTTTGGAATTTGGTGTTTACTGTTCATATGTTGGCTGGGCCGAGTCGTAACGGGTTTTGGGATTTCAGTAAACAGAACCAATGGGAAAAAGAGGAAACAACAGAGCTAGGGAGGGCAGGCCCGAGGACTGGTTTCAATCTCCATGAGCAGTGGATAACGTATAAAAGAGGATGGTGAACTTGAGTGTTTAGGAGCAGGATGACAGTGACTACCAGCAGCATAGGACAAGGTAGTTAATTCACAGTAGGATCCCCTTAACAGCCAGAGGACTAGAAGCAGGAACCACCCTTCCCCACCCATTCTTGCTCCAAAGAAGAGTGTCAAATATTTTCAGACACTGGACAGTATGAAGGACCAGGTCAGCAGCTTGAAATAAGACTCAGCTCCTAGCTGATAACTTGCATGTAAGTCCAGAATACAGAGTAAGAAGCCAGTAACTGTTATTTGTATGTTTTAGGCTATAATTTGTGGAGAGTGCCTAATATGTGTCAGGCACCTTGTAACAGGTAACCCTCACTACAAATCTGTGAAATAGGTATCTTTCATGCCCAGTATCCAAATTGGAGGACTGAAAGAACTCAGAGAAATTGAGCAAATAATTCAATGTCATCTATCTAGTAAGTTTCAGAATCATGTTTTATACTTATATCTGTCTGTGTCCAGAGATCTTTCTACATCAAGACAATGAGTTAATGTAATGGGGGTAAGAGGGCAGGTTGTAACTAGTAGTTCCCGATACACTGGGCATTTCACTGGACACAATGATAAGAGTTGAGCTTGTAGATTTTGATGTTGGGTAAAACTATACTGTTTGCACAGTCCAAGGATTAACTGAGGCAGTAAAAGAAGTATGTGGGGAACCCAGTGGGAAGAAAGCATCTATAATCCAGCTTTGATCTGATAGTTCGAGGGTCATGCACCTGCTGAACATGTGAAACTATTACTCAGCTGCCATCAGTGGGATTGGCTATTAGATTCTTAATTATATGTCACAGTAAAACCAAGTGTGAAACCTACCATGAGTACTCTGAATGCCTGGCTCACAGTAGGCATTAAGTTCATAAATGGCTGAATAAATGGGTGTGCTCTTCTAAGAAAGCAGAAAGTGGTAACACTCTTCTTCTATGTATACCCAAGGGAGGCTACACTCAAAGCAGAAGAGACAGTTTCACCATCCATTCCTGTGCCGTTAATCCCCCTACAATTCTGCCAAAGTGTATCTTTATGGAACCCTTAAGTGAAAGTATTTGGCAATTTCACTTTTTACAGCAAAATATCAAATCATGGGAATACACAATAGCCTTTTTTATAGTAGATGGATGTTACTCCTACTGCTTTTATGAGAAATAAATAAGATGGATGTATTTAAATGCATATCTGTTAAAATTAAAAATAAATTCTAAACAACTGTTCAGAACTAGTTCTCTGCTTTTGTATGGCACATTGCAAAGATGTCTATTGGTTCTATTAGTGTTGGTCAAGGCCTCTATTTCCTTGAATACACTATAAACTGACCAGACCTAATAGACATCTATGTAATACTCTATACAAAAATAGCAGAATATATATTCTTCTCAAGTGCACACGGAACATTTCCCAGGAGAGATCATAAAACAAGTCTCAATACATTTAGAGTATTGAAATATTACAAGTATGTTCTCTGATCACAATAAAATGAAGTTAGAAATAAGTAACAAAGAAATTTGGAAATTCACAATATATGGAAATTAACAACACACTTTTAAATAATCAATCGGCCAAAAAAGTCATTAGAGAAACTAGAAAATGCTATGAGATAAATGAAAATAAAGATACAACATATCAAAAGTTATAAAATACAGCTTAAACACTGCTTAGAGAAAGAGATATATAACTAACTATAAATGCGTATGTTATAAAAAGAAGATCTCAAATCAATAATCTAACTTGCCAACTTAACAAACTATAAAGAGAAGAGCAAGCTAAATGCAAGGCAAGCAGAAGAATTAAAATAAATTAGATCAGAAATAAAAGAAATGGGGAAAGGGGAAGAAAATAGAGAAAATCTGTGGACCCTAATTATTTCTCTGGAAAAAATCAAAATTGACAAAATTTTAGCTAGACTGAAAAAAGAAGACTTATGTTAATAAAATCAAGAATGAAAGTGTAGACATCGCTACCAATCTTACAGAAATAAAAAGGAGGATCATGTGGGAATACCATAAACAGCTGTATGCTGACAAATTTGTTAACTTAGATGATATACGTTTCTGGAAAAACACAACCACAAACAAGTACTATTGACTCAAAGTGAAATAGGAAATCTGAATAAAGCTATAACATGTAAGATAATATAATTAAAAATTAAAACTTGTCCCACGACTGCCAATCCCACCCTTGTGCTTATGTGACTAGTGTTCAGGGCCCAATTGTGAGTGTTAACATGTGGTATTCAGTTCTTTGTTTCTGTGTTGGTTCACTTAGTATGATGGTCTCCAACTGTATCCAAGTTGCTGCAAAGGCCATGATTTTGTTCTTCTTTATGGCTGCATAATATTTCATCATGTGTATGTAGTGCATTTTCTTTATCCAGTCTGCTTTCTATGGACATCTGGGTTGGTTCCATGTTTTTTCAATTGAGTAGTGTGGCAATAAACATATGTGTGTAGGTGTCTTTTTTGTAAAGTGATTTATATTTCTCTGGGGTGATTGCTGGATTGTATGTAAGCTCAATTTTTAGTTCTTTGAGAAATACCACACTATTTTCCATAGAGGTTGGACTAGTTTACATTCCAACCAACAGTGTAGCAGTGCCCCCTTTTCTCTGCAGCCACATCAGCACTTGTTATTTTTTGACTTGTTGGTGATAACCATCCTTATTGTAGTTAGGTAGTATCTCACCGTAGTTCTGATTTGCATTTTTTTTGATGATTAGTGAGGCTCAGCATTTTTACATGTCTGTTGGCAGCTTGTATGTCATCCTTTAAGAAGTGTCTGTTCATGTCCTTTGCCCACTTTTTAAACGGGTTGTTAGTTTTTCCCTTTCAATTCATTTGCATTCCTTGTAGATCCTGGATGGTAGGCTTTTGAAAAATGCATAGCTTTCATATATATACATATATATTTTTTTTCTCCCCCATTTCATGGATTTTCTCTTTAGTCTCTTAATTTTTTTTTTTAATGTGCAAAAGCTTTTCAGTTTGATGAGGTCTCAGCTGTCTATCTTAGCTTTGTTGCATTTGGTCATGAATTCATTGCCTACTCTGATGTCCGGAAGAATATTTTCTTCTAGGGTTCTTATAGAGGAGGGAAGGAGTGAGTAGAGAGAAGGGCACGTGGCAATGCAGTGGTTACATAGTCCATTACCAGAGGGAGAAAACACTGGCTAGAAGCTCAAACTCCACATGCATGCAGCCTACTTATGTTACAAACCCTTACTTGTACCCCACAGCTCTAAAATAAAATAAAAATAATAGAAAATAAAATAAAGAAGGAGATAAAATTGCTGGAAGAGATGAAGACATTAAGAGAATAGAGCATTGGAAAGATTATCTGTGTGCCTACTGAAACCAATTCAAACAAAAACAAATAAAAACAAAACAAAACAACTCTGACCAGATAAAAAAATTGTAATTCTTCTGGAAAAAAAAAGATAAAAATAAAATGTAAAACGTTACAACAAAGTAAAGTCTAAGCCCAGAGAGTTGCGCTGGTGAATTATATAAAACATTTAGAGAATAATTAGTAACAGTTTTGGTTTTTTTTGAGTTGGAGTCTCACTCTGTCACCCAGGCTGGAGTGCAATGATACACTCAAGGCCACCCCAGCGTTGACCTGCCAGACTCCCATGATCCTTCCCCCTTAGTCTTTCAGGTAGCCAGAACTACAGGTGCATACTACCACACCTGGCTACTTTTTTTTAATTATAGAGACAAGATCTCACTAAGTTTTCTGGGCTGCTCTCGAACCCATGGGCTCAAGCTGGGATTATAGGCTGAGCCACCAAGCCCAGCCAGTAACAATTTTTTATAATCTTTTCCAAAAAATAGAAGGCAATGAAATATTTTCCAATCCATTCTAGACGCTGGCATTACCCTAATACCAAAAGCAAATAAAGATATCACAATAAAACAAAACTAGAGACAAATATGTCTTATACATACAGATAGACAAATCTCAGTAAAATACTAGCAAACATTGGCAATAAGAAGGAATAAAGTACAGATACATGCTATAACATGGTTGAACCTTGAAAAACATTATGCTTGGTGAAAGAAAACAAGCACAAAATACCACATATTTTATGATTACATAAAATACATGAATTTATACATATATCAATATATTCTATATAGTACATAAATGTTCAGAATAGGCAAATCTATAGAATCACAAAGTAGATTAGTGATTGCCCAGGGATGAAGTGTGGGTCAGAGAGAAAAGGGAACTCAACCAACTCAATAGCAAAAACACAAATCATCTCATTCAAAAATGGGCAAAATATCTGATAGACACTTCTCAAAAGAAGACATTCAAATGGCCAACAGATATGTGGGAAAAAATGCTTAACATCACTAATCATTGGGGAGGTTCAAATAAAAAACATAATGAGATATCACTTATTCCAATTAGAATGGTTGTTATCAAAAAGACAAAAGATAAAAAGTTTTGACAAGGATGTGGAGAAAACGGAACCCTTATATACTATTGGTGAGAACTTAAATTAATGCAGCTATTCTGGAAAACAGCATGGAGACTCTTCAAAAAATTACAAATAAAACTACAATATGATTCAGCAATCCCATTACTGGGAATATATACAAAGGAAATAAAATCAGTCTGTCAAAAAGATATTTGAAAAGATGTCTGTTGCAGCATGATTTGCATTAGCAAAGATATGGAATCAGCCTAAGAGTCCACCAATGGATGAATGGATAAAGAAAATATGATATACATACAAAATGGAATACCATTTAGTCATGAAAAAGAATAAAATCCTGTTATTTGTGGCACCACGAATGAACTTGAAGGACATTATATTAAGTGAAATCAACTTGACACAGAAAGACAAATATTGCATGATCTCATTCATATGTGGAATCTAAAAAAGTTGATTTCATAGAGGTAGGGCATAGAACAGTGATTACCAGGGGCTAGAGGAGGTAGGGGAAAAGGGAAATGAGCAGAAGTTGGTACAAAATTGCAGCTACTTAGGAGGAATAAGTTCTGCTGTTCTGTTCCACAGTAGGGTGACTGTAATGAACAGGAATGCATTGTATATTTCTAAATAACTAGAAGAGAGAGTTTTGCATGTTTTTGCCACAAAGACATGGTCAGTGTTTGAGCTGACAGATGTGTGAGTTAACCTGAGTTGATCATTACAACGTATGCATATGAGGAAACATCACATTGTACCCCATGTACAATTAATTGTATGTCGATTAAAAATATAAATTAAAAAAGATAAATAGAAGAGCATTGGCTTCAGAATAAGGGTATCTTATCCTGAAATGCGGAGCTAAAGAAAAGTCACTCAAGTCTGCATAGAAGAATCTGGGGGTTCTTCTTAGAGTCATTAACTTTTGAACTGAATTTCAAGGGATTACTAGACACGCATCAGGCATGCGAGGGAGGAAAGGTTTAGTAGGCAGATAAACACCCAAGAAAAATGTAGGGAACAGACAATCAAGTTGATTCAGTTGGCATAAAGGGTGCAGCTGGAGAAATGTCAGGAGAGAAGCCTAGAAACAAAAATTCTGGCTGGGTCTTCAAGTGCTTCTTTCTACCTTCTCACTTTAATCTGTGTTTTGTAAAGTCTACTTTAAGGAAGTGCTTCTAAAGTTATCAGCAATAAGGGTGAGATTTGGTTTGTTTGTTTGCTTGTTATTATTTTGAATCTGTCATGACCTGATACTTTTGTAAAACATAATATAGATGAATTACTAGAGAAGTGAAATGAGAAAAAAAAAACAAAACACACACTACTGTTAATACTCTTGACAGCAATGTCAAATTGCTATAACATATCTAAATACTGACTCTCAATTTCTGTATTTTTCTCATTGCAGACAAGTAATAAATAATTTGTAAACCTGCATTAGTCTACAAATCACATTATGCTTAGCAGAGGTCTAAAGAACACATCCCAATAGTTGCCCTGACAACCCAGTGGCCAACCTGTATAGGAAACACTGTGTATTTTATCTGCCCAGACCTCCCCCAGTAGATGTATAGACAATGTTATCAAATTAAAGGCCCTAAAGAAATCTTGCAGTAAAAAAAAAACAAACCTAACCTCCAATGTAATGGGAACTTTGGGAGGTGGTTAGATAATTAGATGAGGTCATGAGGGTGTGGCTCCTATAATGGGATTTGTGTCTTTCTAAGAAGAGGGAGAGAGACCAGAACATTCTTTCTCTGCCATGGTAGGACACAGCAAAAAAGGAGGCTGTCTGTAAGTAAAAAATAGACCCCATACTGGTGAACTGAATTAGTAAGTACTTTGATCTTATTTCCCAACATCCAGAACTGTCAGAAATAAATTCCTGTTATTTAAAGCACCCACTCTATGGTATTTTGGTATGACAACCTGAACTGACTGAGACAAGAGTAAATTAGGCAGTCGTAAATGCAATGGAGACAAGTGCAAAAGAGACAAGGAAGGGGTCTGGCAAGGAGTATTGCAATTAAATAAGTTTACACTAAAACGATGACATTTGTGTAAAAAACTAAAAGTGAGAGCAAACCATGCAAACGTGAGATGAGCTGGGGTGAGAGTGGTGATTAGATAGAAAGAGCAATATATTCGAATGCTCTGAGGCAGGAAAATGCTTACAACTGCCCAAACGGAATGCATGAGGGAAAGAAGAGATAGGAAAAAAAAGTTAGAGGCATTAGAGGGTGCCAGATCATGTAAGAACATGTAGGCTTTTGTAAGATTTTGGCTTTTGCTCTGACTGGGATTGTAAGCCATGGGAGGGTTGAACCAGAGGAGTGATATTATCCATCATGTGTTTGCACAGGACTACTCTGGTTTAAGAGGACGATGTTGTAAACAGAGAGACCACTTGTGAAATTCTTGTAAAAATTTAAGCTTGAGATGAACAAGGCTCAGAGCAGAGCAGAAGCAGTGGAGGTGGTAAGAAGTGGCTAAATTCTGAATATGCTTTTAAGGTGGTTCTGATAGAATTAGCTCATAGATTCCATGTGGGATATGAGAGGGGAGAAAGACAGTAAGGTGTTTGACTTCATTAATTAGAAGACTTTACCTCTTCTGGAATGGAGGAAGACTGGAGGAGGAGATTTGGGAGTGGGAAATGTCAGGGGCTCAGCTTTGATCTTGATAAATTTGAGATGCCTAATGGATATTCAGGTGGAAATGCCAGGTAGGCCATTGGACATATGAGCCTGGAGGGCAAGAGAGAGAGCTCCCAAGTGGAGCTATGATTTTGGGGTTTGTCAATATTACATATGGTATTTAAAACTGTGACTCTGGGCCGGGCGCGGTGCCTGTAATCCCAGAACTTTGGGAGGTCAAGGTGGGAGGATTGCTTAAGCAATCCTGGTTCAGGGCTAGTCTGAGCAACATAGAAAAATTTCATCTCTAGAAAAATAAAAATAAACAAGTTAGCCGGGCAAGGTGGCATACCTGTATTCCCTGTTGTTTCAGATGCTGAGGTAGAATATCCAGCCTGGGTGACAAAGTGAGACCCTCAACTCAAATGAATGGATGGATAGATAGATAGATAGATAGATAGATAGATAGATAGATAGATAGATAGATAGATAGGTAGATAGATAGATAGATTATGCTACAAGTCTGGATAAGACCAGCAAAAGTGTGAGTGTAGACAGACTAGTGAAATCCCAAGTGTGGTCCCTGGTTTATTGCTTCAATAGGAACTAGCAGGGGTTAGGAGGAAGAACAAAACAGAGAGGAAGAATAGCCAGGAAAAAATAAAATAGAAAAACTATTGTAGATTGTCCTAGAAGCCAAATAAATAACGTGTTTCCAGGGAGAGCAAATGTTCAACCCTATCTAATGCTGCTACTGGTCAGGTAAGACTAGTATTGAGAATCAACCATGAAATTTAGCAAAGTGGACATCGTTGGCAATTTGTAAAAGGCTGATTGAAGAGGAATTTGAAATAAGGGGAATGGAAGAGAGAGAGACTACAGAAACTCTTTTTAGGAGTTTGAGGCAGTAGCTGGAGGGAAATGAGAATTAGTGAGGGTTTGATGATGATGGTGATGATGATAGCTAAGAGAGAATGGTGTTTTCATATATTTTCTCAGAAATGAGGATGGAGCAGATAAGAAATCAGAGGTGTGAGACAACAAGAACCAGCTGTCCCTGAAAGTGGTGGAGTGAATGGTCTACAGTGACGTGGTCTGATGACCAGGCAGCCTTGAGGGCTCTCTTTGGTTAGGAAACACAAACTTCCTGTGAGACCTGTCAGCCTGGCTGTGTGATTTTACCTCTTTTCCTATAACATCTCTTGCCAATCATCCAGAACTCTTAGTGAAATACTCACTGTTCTTGGTCTTAGGTGAAAAATATTAGGCAGAAAGTTGACATGGTCAAATTTGCATCATAAAGGTATTACCATGCATCAGTATATGGGATGGATTCATACAAAATAGGATGGTGGGCAGGAATTTAGATCATACACTAGTAAGACAGTCAGGCAAAAATTGATGAACATGATTAGAGATTCTTTTATTTTTGTGTGTTTCTATGTGTTTCAGAAATGGTCATGTTTGAGAAAGCATTCCCTTTTTCCATAGAGCAATGAAGAAATATATCCCCAGCAATCCTCTGTATCACATGGCTTTGGCATTTGCTTTTGATATTAACCCTGTTCTGGGACTGCCATATGCCAACTCTGCAAACCCCAGCCTCTTCCATCTGCCCATGCTCTCCAGAAGAGGTCGGTCTACAGGAAAAAGGGATGCTGGCCAGGTAGTGTGGTTTTTATTTGCATGAATGAACTAATTCATCTTGCATTGCTTATACTTCTTTCGTTTTCTAGTCCCATCACTCCTCAATACCAAGGAAACTTTCTTATTGAGATGAAGTCATTTCTGATTGTTTTATGCCTTGCTTTTAGTGATGGAGAAGTTCAGATGAGGAATTGAGAGAGTGAATGATGGTGAGGGATTATCTGAAAATACTGCTCACTGAGAATTGGGAGCTGGAGATTTGATTTTTCATCTCATTTTGGAAAAATTCTGAAAACATAGCTGGCATGCTAAAAGGCATTAAACCTGGCAGGAAGGTAAAAAGAAAGGGCCAGCAAGCTGCCAACTAGGAATTAAAAGAGATCATGGAATACAGCCCAGGGTTCTGTCAGGCTGTTAGGGGCGGTCCTGGAGAACAGGCAGCAGATAACAAATGATCATAAGCTGAGACCTGATTTATTCAGTGGGAAATGAAGATGGTAGCAAAGGAAGAAACCTAGACTCTACTAAATGAAAGGTTTCTTTTATAAAGCAGACTTAGTAAAATGGAAGGAGAGTGAGAATGGAAAAGTTGGACATAGATATGTTTTTTCGCACAACTGAAGAGGATATGTGCAAAAGTCACAAAAGATCTCCAAATTCAGACTATGACTCATTTAAAATGTTCCATCAGAGAAGATGTAGACAAAGCTCAGGATAGTCTGGAGCCCTGGGTGAGCTGGGAGTGAGATATGAAGTGAAATATCCCCTGGCATTCTGAAGTGATACATCCTGAGATCTTTGGGCATCTGCAAATTCCTTAATTCCACCATATTCTAAAATTCATCCTGTAAATTAGATATGACTGTGTCATGGAAGAACTACTTCAGCTACGTGGGCACCATAAGGCCCACCCAGGAGTTATCAATAGAACAGCAAATCTACATGGGGCTGTAGAGGCTGAATCAGGCTACCTGATCCCCAAACTAGCAACTTTCTGAGCAAACCAGTTTTTCTTGAAAATTGATAGAAACATGTCCTAAGGACACGATTTTACAAATATTTATATATTCATTTTAATATGTTTTAGAAATATGCAGTAAGTATATTACATCTGTGGTTTCATGAATATTATTACTAGGGCAAGACTTAATGTTAACAAGTGAGTTGATTAAAAAAATAAAGTAAGAAAATATATAGGTGGGTAGAAAATAGACATTCCTTGCTTTGCGGTTACTCATAGATATGAATACAATTATATCACACAATTGGGACCAAGTGTGTGATATAACTGTATTCATATCTATGAGTAACCGCAAAGCAAGGAAAAGTTGCCTCAATATAGTGATAAAATGTACCATCATTCAACTTGCTTAGGCTAGTAAAATATATAAGCCTATCTTAATCTAAATGCAAAGATGCTGTTTAGTGAACTGGAAAGGGCAAGAAATTTCAGGGAGGATCTTGATCTTGACTCAGATGCTGACTCTGCCCCCCTTTTTTTCCTGGCAGGTTTGGGGAAACTACATAATGTCCCTGTGACTGACTTTCTCTCCTTGAGGCGAATACCATGTCAAGTGCTTAGCAAATGCTTTGTCCAGAGAAGACTTAGAAAAAAATCTATTACCATGATTGCAGATATAAAACAGGATCAGTTTCCTTCTCTCTGCATTAAGCAACAGATAATTAGGCATTTAAAAGTCTGGCAGAGAGATATAATAGAAGGGAAACTAGATATGAAATTAAAAGGTTTAGGTTTAATATACAGCATCAAAGATTTTCGCTTACTAAATGTTCAGCTTAGCTGATTCATTTATTTTCTCTGAGCCTAATATGGAACATCATAACTGTTAAGAGTATACATTTGTATCTGAGGCAATATGTAAATATATATATATGATGTCTATAAGACTATCATATAAATATGATCAAATAGAGAGAGAGGAACAGAGAGCATAAGAGAGAAATAGAGAGAGGGAGGAAGAGAAAGAAAGGTTTCTATGGAAAGACATCTGATCTGATTTAGGGCTAGAAAGTCTTGGTTTTATTCCTTGCCTTTACAACTGAAGGAAATTTCAGTTTCTTTATCTGTAAAATTGATGCACCCGAACCTACATCACTGGGTTTCTCGAATAAACCTACATTATCTCTATATCTTCTCTATCATTGCTACTGTATCTATCTATCTATCTATCCATCCACCTATCTATCATTATCATCTGTCATCCATCCATCTATCTATCTATCTATCTATCTATCTATCTATCTATCTATCTATATATCTATCTATCTATCTATCCCTCTATCTATCTACCTACCTGCCTATTTATCTACCTACCTACCACTTGGTTGCAAAAAGCAAGTGTTCAATGAATGTCAGCCACATTTTACACAACCAAGCCCTCTGCTGTGTCCTAATGAGGTATAGCTGATTTCAGTAGATTGTGTGACCTCTGGGCACATTCAGAAAAGTACAACTAAGGACAAGTGAGTTTATAAAGTAGTTAGAAACACTTTCTGAGAGATTGTAACAGATATTTCTTGGGATCATTGTCTGGACCTTGTCTTCTCTAGGATCTGGTCTATATTTCACTGTGATGAGCCCTTGACAGTTTGGGGAAGGGAAAGAAGGGAGGTGGCATAATTTGTCCCTTGGTTGCATCTGGTTGGGCCAGGTATACATACCTGACTTAAGCCAATCCTATACAATTATCTTTCTCAAGAATGTAAGATTTGGAAAAGAAAGAATAAAATCAATTTAATCTAGATCACATTAAGTGATGAATAGAAAGTCTCCTGCCAGGTCTGTGCTAGGGTGACCAGCTATTCTTGTTTGCTTGAAACGGAGGGATTCCCCAGAACTTGGGACTCTCAGTGTTAAAACTAGGACAGTATTGGGTAAACTAAGGTGATTATTCACCCTATGAGCTGCCCTGATTACTGCATTACTAAAATATTGTTCAAATTTTTCTTGGATGCCTACCCCAGTATCCTTCAATAAACTTCATTTTTAAGTTAAAAATATCCAGAATTAAACCAAAAGATTTTTTTTAATGGTGCTATATCCAGAAAAATGCTGAAAAAACAGGGAAAAGGAAAGGACACCAATATAAGATAGAGACTGTTAATTCAAGCCGTCAGTCTCGAATGAAATTCTTTATTGCATCTAATATTTGTGCTAGAAAACTACTGCCTAGTTGAGCTTTCACATGAATGCCTTTTCTAATGCTTCTTAATATTGGATGAATTATGTTAGTAAATTGAGAAGGATTATCTACTTAGCCTGTTTGGTAAGTTAACTCATTACCTCTGTTACAGAAAGGGTTGAAAGTATCTTAGAATCAGAAGCATTTTACCCTGAAGTCATGACGATGAATCAGGAATTCGACCAGGCTGTCTCCAGTGAATTGTACTGTCAAATAGCGTTAATAGAACCAAGGGAAGCCTCTCTCACGGCCTTCTCAAGCTTTTGCACTCAAATCTCTTTGAGTGCAAGTTAAGCATTTAGTCTCCAAGGTCTCTTCCCCAGAGTTTCTGATTCGCTAGGTCTGAAATAGGATCCCTGAATCTGCAGTTTAAAAAGCACCCTAGTTCCTTGCTACTCAAAGTGTGATCTGACCCAGCAGCATCCACATCTTCTGGGCGCTTCTGAGAAAAATAAAATCTCCCGCCCCACCCTACGCTTGCTGAATGGGACTTTTAGCATATGGGAGGTGCTCTGTCCTATGAGATTCTAAGGCAGTGGTCTAAGAACCACATTGAGAAAACACATTGTAGCATTTTCTGGGCCAACCACAACAAAAACAATAGTGAATGTTTTTCAGTGCTTATGATGTCCCAGGCATTATTCCAATGATTTAAAAGGACTTAACTCAGTTAATCTTCCTCACAACCCTCAGAGGTCATTTTCAGATGAAGAAATCAAAGCTCCAAAAGATGAAAGTTCCCAAGTTCACCAGCTGGTAAGTGAACCTTGCTTCAAAGAACCTTGCTTCAAAGGCAGGCCGCCTGACTTTAGAGCTTGGGCACTCAGCCATCACACCACACTGCTGTTTCCCTGGCAAAGAAAAGGTTTGCCAGCTGAAAGGAGATGGGCATTGCATTCAATCGACAATTTAGGGAAGACATTCCTCGTCACCTGAAAAATCAAAAGCTACAGGGAAGAGTTTATTGTGTTGCTGATAATGACTGCCAAATCTGCTTTCTGGAGATTCTGTGCTGTTTCAGTCCTTTCACCTGTGACATGTGGATGACAGTCGCTCACCTCCTGGTGCTGTGATGAGGCTTGAATGAGCTCCTTCAGGCATGGGCCAAGCAGGATAATAGCGTGGAAGAGGGTTCACGTGGTTAAAAGAGTGAGGGCTCTGGAATTTGAAAAGGCTGTTCTCTCAGTTCTGCTCATTGTTGGCCCTCTGCCAAGATGTCAGCAAATGGTGCCTCAGTTTCCTCACCTGTAAAATGAAGTTAATAAAACTTATCTTCTAAGATTTCTGGAGGAATTAAATGAGGTTATGTTCACTAGGTACAAAACCCTCTACCTGTACCATTTAAAGGATTCAATAAATGGTTATTACTTATGTTTTCCTGAATTGTAAGTCATTATCCTCTTCCAGGTAATTATGACGTCTCAGCACTGGGAGGGATCTTTGATATTTTATATTTTATTTTCACATTGCTCACTTTCAAGTCTACACATTCTCTCAGGACAGCTAATTCACACATTACTATGAGACAAGACTTTGCTTCCTAAACAAAAGGACCTTTAGTTTGAGTTCTAAAATGACTGGCCACGAGGCAGTAGAAAGCAATGTAATGATGGCTAAAAGCTGCCTAAACTGTGGGTCACTGTAAATGTCTCATCTACTGAAAATTATTGTATTTCTTGAATAAACATATATCAAAAATGAAACAGATTTATTACTATCAATTAAAATGAGAAGTAAAGTGTGCATTCCCTCCATGAAGGAATACAACTTGTCTTTACAATGGAAATTTTCATTGTATTAATTATTTTGAAGGGCTTTGGAAAAATAATTTTCTTTTCAGAGATAGCAGAAAATTTGACTTTCTTCTGATGCTCTGACTTACTTTGAAGAAACGATTTTACATGCTGGACAAATAATAGTACTAATAATGACAGTGATCGTGATAATTATGGCAGTTGCTGTCACGGTAGTAGTTGCAATAGTATTAACTGATATTTACCATATGCTTCTTTTGTGATAGGGGTTGTTTTAAGTGTTTTACTTCAGGTATTTGTCTGAACCACCCTTTGAGGGAGTTATTATTAGTATCTCCATTCAGGATAAGTCACCTAAGACCATGTAGATGATAACCTTTGAATGGGAATCTATGCAATGTGAAGACAGAGCTCAAATTGCCAGTCACTGAGCAATGCCAACAGCGGGTAGGAAACACTGAAGCCCTTCCAGAAATTTCTACCCTTTCCTCTCCAGGATTCTTCCCTCTTGGCACCTTCTTACATTCTTCTCCTACCTCTGTGAAGGCTGGGTCTTAGACATAAGGACTCGTAATTGCATGCCAGAAAATGCCTACAGACTTAAAATATAGAATTTTCAATGTAGTGGTACCAATTGGTAGAACTATTTTATTTTCTTTTAAAATTCTGATTTTTGAAATTCTCTGACTTATTTCTTTCATGTGTTGATGATCATAGATCCCCTCAATGCCTAAGTCCCAATGGGTTAAGTCAGGTAGTGAGGGAGGCAGATTTTCCTTGTCAACTTCTAGAAAGTTAGAGAAAAAAAAGAATGTTCCCCATTTTTTCTCTAGCTGTCAAAATATTAAACTCTTAGCCGGGCTCGGTGGCTCAGTTTGTAATCCCGCGCCTTGGGAGGCTGAGGTGAGTGGATTGCCTGAGCCCGCGGGTTCGAGACCCGCCTGGACAGGCGAAACCTCATCTCTACAATAAATCAAAAAAATTACCAGGCGTGGTAGTGCGTGCCTGTAGTTCCAGCTGCTTGGAAGGCTGAGGTGGAAGGATCGCCGGAGCCCAGCAGGTCGAGGTTGCGGTGGCCGGGAGCGGCCACTGCACTCCAGTCTGGGCGATCGAGTGGGACTCCAACTCAAAAAAAAAAAATATTAAACTCTTATTCCAGTTAGCTTAGTTTGTGTAAGGAGTAATTATCTTTTCTTCTAAATGAGCAAGAATACCTAACCATCTTTTCTGTTCAAATGTCCTAAGAATTGTTCTCTTTCAGTTTCCTTTTCCTTCAATCCTCACGTGACTTTGGACTTGAAAACAGACTTAAGCCTATTTGGTACACTGTTACCAGCAAAGCTGTTTTCAAAATACTTTCTCACATGTCCTTTTGTGAAAATTACAGAGACAACCTTAAGTTCGTTTTGGTTACTGTTACCATACCACTGGTATGTTTGGTAAAGCTTGTGACTCTGCAAGGTGACTTCATTAAGGAAACTTTCATTTGTCATTATGGACAACAACAAAAAAATTACTTTTAAATTATCTACAAAAACAGCCATTACCAATAACTTCTGTATAGCTTGCTACAACTTAAAAGACTTTCACATGTATTTCTTTAGAGTCATTCTTCAAATGACTTTACACAATAGGGGTTATTTTTATTTCTATTCCAGAAATAAGAAAACTCAAGAACCAAAAAGGTTAAGCAACATGGACAATTCCATAGTAGTCCCAGGATTCAAAACTATTTTTTCTGACTTTAATCTCCTTTCACTGCCCATGGAGTCGGATTCACTTGCATTGGAATATTTTCTGGGATATTATGTCACCATGGATGTTTGTGTCTGCGATCATATTTTACAAATGGCATCAACCACTGTTTCTTACCACTGACATTTCACCTTATGCTACTGCTATTCTCAGCCACAAAATGCCAGATGGGAAAGTGATCTTGTTTCTCATTACTCAGGAATGGCAATAACTACAAAATAAAAACTAGCTTCAGATTAAAAAGAACCACCTACTGTTATCCCAGGTTTAAGAAAAATTTTCCCACTTTCTATGACTAGAATACTGAATTTCCATTATCCAATTTTTTTCTGTTCTTTTCAATGTTTGAAACACCTCTCTTATGCCACTGTACATTCATTATTATGTCATTTTTACTCTGTATAAAACCACACATTTATCTTTACACCTGTAAGCAGAATATCTAAAATGTAATATCCTCAATTTTCGCTATTGCAAATCCCCGATTATTTTGTAATTTCAAAATAACTATAAAAGGTGATTGGCACGTGGTAGAATCTCAATAAGATATCTTCATGAAAAATAACTTACATTTGTAAAGAAATTAAAAATTTCAACTATCTGCAGATGCTTTTATTTGGTTACTATAAAACTACCATGGGCAGGCAAGGGAACTGTTATCAGACTCATTTTGTAAGTGATAAACTGGAGCATAGGTTTGTGAAGTGTCTTATCTAAATCCACTGAAATATCAGGTGTTGGTTTCGGTATACTAACCCAGACTTTCTAATTTCAAATATACTGCAAGCTGCCTACTTTTAAAATGATGTTGCTTCCTTTCTCCTTCCCCCACCCCTCCTTTTCCCAGTCCTCTTCTTCCTCCCCCAACCCTTGTAACTTACTGCTTCATTTTTTATTTCATGGTCAGGAAAAATGTTGAATGCCAGAAAGAGACACATATCTTCCTTCTTATCTCCAGATAGTTACCTATCATACCCAGTGATCTATCACAGAAACAAATAACTGAGTACCACATGTTCTTACTCATAAGTGGACCCTGAACATTTATTATAATACTACATGAAAGGGATTGGCAGTAGCAGGTCACTACCAGGGAGGGAAGGCAGGGGGCACATAATATCAACAAGGGTACCTTATTCTAAACCAAGCAAAGTGAGGACCAGTGGGAGGCCCAAACTTCACCTGTATGTTGACAACTTACGTACCTAATCCTGAACTGTACTCCACATATTTAAAATAAAATAATTTTTAAAATGCCTGAAAGAAAACAAGTAAAAAATATTCTATATTGTCTTTAATTTGTGCTTTGGACTAACCATTTACTCTGGGAAATTGAAAAAAAGATTTAAGTGGATAGTCAGACCTACTTATCTCTGCCTTCATAAAGAATGGTAGGCTTTAGGCTGAAATGAATTTTAAAGTAAATGCTGATTTCCTTGCAAATACTTATTTTTCACTGTGATACAGTCAGAAGTGAGTTTGAGAACTCTTTATAGATTTCCATTATCTGCCAGTTGTAATAAAGTTGATGAAAAACTATTCCCAGAAAACTTTCTCATCTAAATTAAACACTATTCTGATTTGTTCCTATGGCATCCTTTGTATCCTCACTAGTAATAACCCTGGCATTGTATTTTAATAGTTCAACTACTGTTTTCTCAACCAAGAGGAAAGCACTCTGTAGTTTTGGTTTAAATCTCACTTAATATTTAATCCCTTGCACAGATAGATCCTGGCACTAATGAGTGAAAAACTGTTTGCTAACTAGATACATAGGAAGTTAGATGACTTAATAGAGAGAGATGAGTGGGTGAGTGGATGCAATATAGATGGATAGATGGACAATTTGAATTAGATTATAGAAAAGAAAACTTTTATTTATTTCTAAAAAAATATTTTTGAGCACCTGTTTTGTACCAGTCCACTATTCAAGGCACTGGGGTTACAGCAGTGAAAAACAATCAAAAAAACAGACAAAAATTGCTGCTGTCATGGAGCTAACATAATAATAGTAAGGGAGACAAACTTAAAATAAAATTAAGTACGTATATTCGTTTTTATTTTGAAAATTATGTAAATATATATGGCAGGTAAATACATACAGAACAAATAAAGCAGGAGAAGAAAAGGATTTGGAGAATAAGGAAGGGCGTTGCAATGCTAAATAGAGTACTACTCCCCACTGTTAGTTTCCTGAGACTGCTATAACAAATTATTACAATATCATCAACTCAAAAGTCCCACAACTTATTATCTAAATTATCTAAATCAGGTATGGGTGAGACCCTAAGTATCATCTTAAAGCAAAATTCCTTTGTCTCATCTCTGGACCTATAAAACTAGAAAATATGTTACAAATGATGGGAAAGGCCTAGGATAATAGTCATAGCCACTCCTATTTCAAAAGAGAAAAATAAGGAAGTAAGGAAAAGTTATAAGTGGTTTCAAAATTCAACCAGGCAGGCTTTAGTCTATAAGCTCTGGGAGTAATCCTTTGTGGTTCAAGGTTATGCCCTTTTGGCCCATACCTCTGCTCTTCTGCTCTTTGGGTTGACACCTCCACCCTCTGGGCCTGGTCTTTGACCTCTAAGCCTGCATCACTACCAGCCTCAGAGTCATTCTTCCTCATTCTTGAAGGGCAGTTCATGTTTGTAGCTGACTAGTCACTTCAGCTTGTTTCCTGACTTTAGAATGTTAAGCCCAATAGCCTTCTCTCTTTTTGCCTTGTCTGTGTTTCTGTAAGTCCAGGATGGCAGTGTTCTTGGTGGTATTATGATATTCCTAAAAACTTTACAGACCTCCTATGTATGTCACAGAAATTTGCATCATCAGATAGTATGGTCCTTCTTCTTCATTCATCTTTCCTGGATAACCCATCTCTGCTTCTGACTTCTGCTGAGATGGTTCAGTGGATCCATGAGTATACATATACCTAATCCCTAGGCACTAACAAAAGGATGTCTAGCCATACTTTTGGGCTTCTGTCCAGAGCACAATTTTCTAATACTGAATTTCATAATTTTAGCATTTTTTTGCATCCTAGGAAGGCTGAAAATTTCCCAAATCATCCACTGCTGGTTTATTTTTGCTTAACAGATTCTTCTCCAATTTCTTTCTTTCTTTTAATGTTTTACTATAGGCAAAATAACAAAACAACATACATCTTCAACATTTTATTTGGGAATGTCCTCAGCTAAATATTGAAATTCATGGTTTACAAGTTCTGCTTTCCAATTGCTAAGGACATAACTAAACTAAGTTTTCTGCTGCTATATAGCAAAGATAGTGTTTTATCCAGTTTCCAATAAGAGATTTCTCATTTCCTTCTGTGCCCTCACCAGAAACCCCTTTAGCATTCATATTTCTCCCAAGATTCTGTTTCTGATGATACGTATATTCTCTAAGATGATAGAAATTTTGTCTACTGAACACCTCACTTCATTCCAAGTCCTCACTGGCAAAGTTTTAACAACCTGTTAAAAGTAATATAGACATTTTTTGTCATGCTTTTTCTAACCTCTACCAATTACTAAATTTCAAAGCCACTTCCTTATTTTTAATTGCTTGTTACAGCAGTATCCTGCTTCCCAAAGCAGTACTAAAATATATGCTGTAGTTCCCCCTTACCAGCTTTCCACAGTTTCAGTTATGCATGGTCAATCATAGTCTAAAAATATTAAATGGAAAATTCCAGAAATAAGCAATTCATAAGTTTTAGATTTCTCACCATTCTGATTAACATAATGAAATTTTGCACTGTTCTTGTTCAATATTACCTGAGATGTGAATCATCCCTTTGTCCAGTGTATCCACGCTGTATATGGTACCTGCCTGTTAGTCACTTAGTAGCTGTCTTAGATATCAGATTGGCAGATCATAAGAAGAAAATTGTAAGTACGGTACAATAAGATATTTTCAGAAAGAAAGGAAGAGAGACCATATTCATTTAACTTTTATCACAGTGTATTGTTATAATTGTTCTACTTTATTATAAGTTGTTAATCTCTTACCATACTTAATTCTAAATTAAACTTGATCATAAGTGTATATATACGAGTTGGGTCCTCCCCAGAAAAGCAAAATTATTTTTGGGAGGGTAAGCCCCTTGTAGTACAAGCTTCTCCCACCAGGTAAGTGTTCTAGGAACCCATAAGCACCAGTGTACCAGCTAGCATTGTTGTGAGCTGCATTTGGCTTCAGTGAAAAATTTTTTTGGAGATTCTTAAACATGTTGGCCCATTTCATGAAGGGTTATTTATGAGCATACTTGCCCAGATTGCGCTGAGTCCTTAGAAGTTTTTGACCAGATTTATTTCAAATAATTGGCTAAACATTTATGGCAGGTCCCATTACCTGTAGGGCAGGCCAGCAGGCTGGAAATTTAGATGAAAGTTGATGTTGAATCTTGAGTCCAAATTCCGTAAAACATCAGACCGGAAACTCTGGCAGAGTTTCCATGTGGTAGTCTTGAGGATAATTCCTTTTACAGAAAACCTCAGCATTGCTCTCAAGGTCTTCAATTGACTGGATAAGTTCTACCCACGTTATCTGCTTTACTCAAAGTTTACTGATTTAAATGTTAATCATATCTTAAAAATATCTTCATGGCAATATCTAGACCGTTCTTTGAGCAAACAACTGGGCATCGTAGCACAGACAAGTTAACATATAAAATTAAAAATCACACTAACACATTCCACAGAAGGATGGAGTGAAGAAGCAAGTCATACACTTATCTGGGAGAAATACTTTTAGGCAGAGGGAAGGATAGGAGGTATCAGGGCTCTCAAGCCATGAAAGATATTCGGGGTTTAATTTTGAGAGTGAAGAGAAGCAAGTGGAGGATCTGCACAGAAAAAAAGTCATAACTAAGTCAGATTTGTTCCTTCTGGGAACAGATTAAGGTCAAATTATTTCAGTGATATAGATAGGAGAGATTGGGATTTGGAACAAGAAGACAGAGGCGGAAAGGATAAGAAATGTTCAGATGTTGATAAATTTTGAGATAGTGACAACATGCTTTTGTGTCAAATTGAAGGTGGGTTTTGAGAAGGAAAGAAACAATGTCAAGGATGACTCCAAATTATTTTGCCAGAACAACAGGACAAACAACTGGAAGAAGGAATTTACCATTAACTGAGATCGAGAAGATCACATTGAACTGATTTAGTGGAATCAATAAGTGTTTGGCTGTGGTCATGTTACAATTTAGGGGCTTATTAGGCATTTAAGAGGAACTTGATGTGAACCTTAAATGTTACGAACATAGTGATTAACTTGGAAGTCATTGGCATGTTGATGACATTTAAAACTATCAGCCTAAGTGAGATTATCAAGAGAATAAGTGATGATAGATAAAGAGCGGGGCACATGAACTGAACCCTGAGATACTCTAATGTTCAGAGGTAGAAAAAATTACCGAAAAAAAGGAGGAAGAATAAGAAAAGTCATCAGTAAAATATAAGAAAATTAGGAAAATGTGCTCTGGAAGAAAAAAAACAATGATTTATAAGAAAAAAGTGGTTTTCTGGGTAGAATACTCCTGATATGCCTAGGAAGACATGATCTAAAATTATCTTTCATATTTAGCAAGGTTGAGCAGTCATTATCAACCTTGCTAAGAGTAGTTTCTGACTGGATAAGTTCAAGGGAGAATGTGAGGAAACAAACTGGGCACAGAAAATATAAATAACAATTAAAAAACACAGAATATATACCGAGGGCCTTTACCTTCTCTTTGAAGCATAACTGATTTTGATATTCCTGGTAGATAAAATCAATCAGGGTTTTTGGCAGTGATAATGATATTATTAGTCACAAGTGCTGGGAAGGAAGAATTATTAAGGGATTTGCTCTTTTTCCACCTGGGATTCTCCAAACCTGGGAGAGGAAGAAGTCCTTGAGTACCTTTGTTGGTCATAGCCTCTTCCTGGCAGGGTATGATGTTGAAGACAGTATTAGGGAGAACAATCACTTGATCTCACCAACAATGCAAGCAATGGCTGAATTTAAAAACTAAAAGCAAGGAAATAGTACGATTCAAAATGAAACAAAAATAAAACACTAATTGCTAAGCAATAGAAAGTAGGCCTGGTCTTAAGTATCTTATCTTTTTCTGTAGATAATATTTGCAGATATTTCTTAATTGAAAAAATGTCAGGAGATTAGAAGTTCAGTAAATATTAGGTCTTTCTCTAGAACCTCAAACCTACTTTTTGTTCTGTGGATCCTCTATTTGGAATATTTGACAAATTGTTTAAAATGAAGAGGAACATGCAGTAGATTTGAAGGTAATCATAGAAGGATGGGTGGTTACAACAGAAATATACGGTAGAAAAAAAATCTGTTAGTAGTTTTTTATCTGTTCCCATGGAGGGTGAAAAAAAGGATTCAGTGAGGTTATGTAATTTGCATAAATTCTATGCTTTCTAACTTTTAATGCATCATTCTTTCAATCAAAAGTATGAAAAATCCTATGGATTAAGACTCTAGTGAATGAACAATGGGGGAAGGAAAATTAAGGAAGGTATTGTAAACAAGGACAGATAGAAGACCCTGAAGCAGTGAGAATAATTTAAATTTGATTCAGAAGGTGACAGGTAGCCCTGGAGGTTTGAGAAAGGGAAGAATGTGGTCAAAATTGTGGACAAGGAAGATTATTTTGACAGTCTTTGGTACTGACTGAACATTTCATAATATAAAACTATGTTCCAGGTCTTGCAAAAAATAATTTACATCCACGGATTTTCTTCCAATATTACATAAATTGTAATATTCTAGGAAGTAGGCTTTTTGTTTTGCCTTGTTTCAGGAGGTCATGCAATTGAGTTACATGACTGACACTAAATAGCTCAAACCCCATCATTTTATTTGGCTTAGTATAATTTTCACAATATAAAAATGATTTTGATATTTATTCAAGTTGGAAAAGATGTACAATCCCATCAAGTTAATTATTAGCCAAAAAAAAAAAAAAGAAATTGTGACATTGTTTAAATAGCAGATGTGTTAATACAGAGTAATTATGTTGACTGAAAATGAGCAGTTTCATCAGGCAGATGCCCAGTTTTTTTCCCCAACATTGTCAACACTGAATGTCTTTTAATACACTGGAAAATTACTAGGCAGATTTGAAATAACAAAGCAATCACTGCAGGCTTTGTTTAAGATTTTTCTAGAGAATAGGAAAATAAAATGATTACAGTGATATGAACAATTGGAATTTTATAGCCGTTCACTTAGAAAAACAATCTTCCAACTAGTTGACAATTGATAGCTTCCGATATTTTCTGAAATGGTTTCTGCATTAGGAGCATTGATCTGCACTTCTATGCAGTAGGTTACCTGAGAGAAGGTTATTCTCATAGTGAACACATGTAAAGGCTGTACTCACAAATATGCATATTAGACAATTTTAAACTTATTGTTCCAATGGATTACCTATATTGCTTGTACTAGTAACAGTATGGCAACAATAGAAGTATTATGCTGCATGTTAGTGAATTTGAAAGTATCATTTTCTTCCAGTCTAGTTGCCTTGACTAGGGTTCTGAATGTAATGCTTTCATTTGTCTTTGTAATTGGGGCAGAGAATAAGCAAGTTCATGGGTATTCAAACGGGAGTGAGAAGGCTGAAATTTGATTGTGATTTCTAAGGTCAGGCGTGTGAGAGAAGTATTCTCAGATATTTACTTGTCCAGTGGAGAGAATGGACTGTGAATAGATATTTTGTCAAAGGTATATTAGATAGGTGCTTCCATTGTAGCACTGTCTTAAACAAATAGGGCTTAAGTTCTTCACCTAGCAATAAACTTTGTGGTAGCTAATAACTTGTTTCAGCTTTGTGGATCAACCTTATTAGAGCAATTGTTTGAAATCTATTGTGAGCATCTTTCACTCACACCCACAAGATGGCTGCCTCAATTCCAGGCATAACATCCATACTCAAGGAAGTGTGATTGGAAAGTACTGCCTTTATCAGCCATCAGCAGATTCCGGTTTACGTCCCTTGAGCCAGGAATGTATCACCTGAATATTCCGAAGTGTAAGGATGACTGGGGGAGATGTGTCTTTTTCACATTCTCTGTAATGAGCAGGCAAGGAAGAGCATCTAGGAATGGGTTTGTATTAATTAGTCAGTCAACCATGTTTGAAATGATCAGTGAATTATACAGAAGAATTCCCATATTCCAAGTCTAATTTATTTGGCTTTACTTAACTCTGTTTAAGAATCCAGTAGAAGTTGGAAGAGCATTTACTAATGCAGATATTCAAGAATAATATTTCATGGAGATATGCATATACATGGCCTTGGAATAGACACCTCCATTCTTACATGATATGAGAGACATAGGCAGATGGAGGTCATGGCCAGATGTAGATGTCCCTATTATTGACTACTTTCCCTACTTTTTAATAATTTCTAGTATTTGTTAGCATAGTTTGACTATATCCCTGAGAGTCTCCTGAAATTTTGTTTTTAAAAAAAAATGTTGCCTAAGTTATAGATTCAAATGCATATTTAAATTAGCACAATAATGTGAAACATCTATAGTTAATACAATTATTTAAATAATCTTCAATTTGAATTCATTTTATTTACATGTTCACATTAGTTAAAATATTTGCTTTCTGTTGTTTTTTTAATAGTTCATGGTTACCTTCTCGTTTTTTCATATAATATCTGGGTTCCTTATGAAAATTCCCTTCTGATATTTTTCAGTGTACAATACTCGTAACATAATTGTGCATAGACTATCTCACACACAGTTACAACAGCTAGTCATTCTAGAAAACATGCACTCCCCAATAAAATGTATTAATTATACTATGTATTTATTATTCTAAACTTTTATGAAAATGATAAAATTAATGAATTCTTGGCTTAAGTTTTAAAAAGATCAGATATTGCTCTACAACATATTATATAAGTTTGCTAACTTTATATACATTTGTTAGACAGTAACAAACAGCATAAAATTACATTCAGTAACTTCAAAAGACTTTAGCTTTTATAAAGAAATATTACATTTATCATCAAAATGACCTTATTATGTCTTCTTCTCAAACCTCATTTGAACTTTGAGGTGTTTATAACCTGTCATAAGCAGACTGTTTTAAATTGAAGGACTGAACAAATGTATAAAATTGAGAAACTTTGCCTTTAGGTGAACATTTGCTTTGAAGATATCTGGCAAGCCACACTATCTAAGAATCCCAAATTAAAAAAAATAAAAGATAGCAAAAGCATGGAACCAATCCTGCTGCTTGTCAAAAGTGAACTGAATAAAGAAAATGTGGTACATATACATGATGAAGTATTATGCAGCCATATAGAAGGACAGAATTATGGACTTCATGGCAACTTGGATGGATTTAGAATCTATCATACTCAGTAATCTATCACAGAAACAAAGAACTGAGTACCACATGTTCTCACTCATAAGTGAATCCTGAACATTTATCATGGCACTAAAAGAGAGGGATCAACAGTGGTGGGATGCTGCCAGGGGAGGGAGGACACATAGCATCACTAAGTGTACCTGATCTTAAGCCAGGTGAAGTCAGGACCAGTGGGAGGCCCAAACTTCACCTGTATGTAGACCACTCATGTACCTAATTCTGACATATACTCCACATCTTTAAAATAAAATAAAATAAAAAAGTAAAATTAAATAAAACAAAAAAACTCAAAATATTATTACTAGAGTACTGAGTTAACATGTATGAACTAATATTCCAAGAATATAAAAGTTAAATATGTTCTCCTTCAGACTGATAACTACACTCACACATACATGCCACACACCATTTGTAAAATAAAATGGCATAAAAGTTTAATTGTGGTCAAGTTCATGTTGACTAATCACTTTAGTCACTGCGTCTTTAATTAAAAAAAGATTAAAAGTAAGGGATGATGTATCAGCTCTTTATTGCAAAGGAGTTAGGGTTTCTTTGCTTTCTGGCTTAACAGTGCTATCACTGAGTGCTTAGTTAATCCACTTTGGAGGTTCCGTAATACCGTATTTGTATATTTCAACTTACTCACTTTGAAAACTGGAAACAGTTCCACAAACACACAGAAAGAAGGAAGGTAAATAAAAGTTGATTCCAAAAGAGGTAGTTAAAGGTAAATAAAAGGAGCTTCCAAAATTACTGGACCCAAAGCAGTGTATTTAAAATGGTGCTCCCTGATATCCTGAAGGTTAAGAAAACTGCCCCAGGGGCTTAGGAGAAGGGACTGGGAAACTAGGAGGAAGAGCAGCCTCATGGTGTGTTCAAGGGTCCAGGATTCTTGCTTTTGAAATCCCCGGAGATATCTAAGAACTGTTTCTTATTTGTTATAAAACTTGGTTTCTGTAAAAAATTTTATTTGAAGAAAGCATATTTTGCTTTATACATTTGTGTTGTTATTGTTAAAAACAACTGTGCTAAGGGAATACAGATATATATTTTTTTGAAAAGAAAAGCATAATAGGGGACCCTGAGAAACGAGGTGGTGAGCGAGACAGTGAAACAGCCAATTATCTTCTACCTTATTTTGCAACACAAGAAGATAGCATCAGAAAGAGAACATTCATTCCAGCAAGTGTTGCCTGAGCATTCCTATTTCTGAACATTCTAATATGTCCAGATGATGAGACAAAATAAATAACTTACCTTAGTGGGTATAGCTGTGACAGCAAAAGCATTGCACTTGAATAAGAAAATTTGGTTTCCTGCCCTGACCCCGTCTGCAGGATCAAAGGTGTAGAACTTTGACTTGTCCATTTGTAAAACCATGGCACAGTTCTTTGTTAAGCATCTGCTATATGGCAGGTACTATGTTAGGCGCTGGGAAATCTGAAGATAAATGTGACCTGATATCATACCCTGAAAGAACTCACAAAATAGTAGTAGTAGTAGTCTGAGGAGTAAAACTAACAATTGTCAGGTAATTGATCTGGGCTAGGAAATAGTCTAAACACTTTTACAATAATTATTTTGAAAATCTTCATGGCAGTCCCATTAGGTCCCTAATACATTTATTCCCATTTTACAGGTATGGACGTGAGGCACAGAGAGGTTAAATAATTTGCCCCACATCACACAGGTAGAAAGTGCAGAGATAGTCTTTGAACTTGGGTTCACAGAATTCCAGAGCTTGAGGCCAGGAGTTTGTCAGCTTGGGCAGTACAGTGAAATATTATCTCTACAAAATTTTTTTAAAAAAATTAGCTAGTATGGCAGTGCATGCCTATAGTCCTAGCTACTTGGGTCGCTGAGGTGGGAAGATCACTTGAGCCCAGGAATTTGAGGTTACAATGAGCTATGATTGTGTCACTGCACTCCAGCCTAGGCTACAGAGCAAGACCCTGCCTCAAATAACAAACAAACAAACAAGTAAATAAATAAATCAGCCCCAGAATGTTTGACCGAACAATGTCACTCTATTATTTTCCCTGAATCGAGGAGATATCCTGAGAAGTGGTATGTAGTGATTTTGCAATTGTACTTTCAAAACAACGGTGCCCTGTGAAAGTGTTATTTATCCTTCACCAAGGAAGATAAATAATTTGATAGTTAAATTATAATTGGAAGTAAACGTCCAAACCTGCCCCCCGCCCAAACCAGTAAAGATGCAAGCCAAGGAAAGAGTTGTTAACAAGGACTAACTCAGGTTTCTAAAACATAAGACGCTGTCGAGAATGCCCGTGCCTCCATTCAGAGTTACTTCTGAGTTAAATTTGAGTGGAAAGGAAAGGAAGGACGTTGTATTTAGTAGACTCTAAGTAGGTGTGTCTCAGCCTCAGGAGTTAGCAAGTACAATCAAATTGTAGATGCTTGTGATTTTCTTGACATAACATTCATTTACCCCATAACTTGCGTTGGGCATCAGAAATTAAGTCATGTATCTCCTTTTAGCTAGAGGGTGAACATTTTACATCGAGAAATGTACCATTTAAATGACTTCCCTTGTGCTCCAGAAATAAGCCACCCTGGCATTGTCAAGATGTATTAGCAAAGGGATACTCAGGGAGCACGCCCTTTCCTTCTCTGCTTGAGCCTGGCTTGTGTTCTGCTATTGTGTCTAAAATCTGTCCTATTCAAAGGCTATTTGCAGAAACCACATTTGTAAATAAAAGCAGATTAGAGTAATTTAAAGGTCAGTGGCAAAGCTGAAATATAACCAGTGTTAAGCACAGTCTCCAGTAGAAGACATCCTCAATAACAAGGTGCCTGCAAACATTCTGAGGTTAGGAATTAGTTTTAATTCAATTAGCGAAGGAGGAAAAAAAAAAATCTTGTCAGCATTTATAATTTTGGTCCAGCTCCTAGCTTCTAGAAAATGTGCCCTTTATTATGAGCATGAAAATAGGCATTTCAGAAATTTGTTATCCAGTGTCATTCCTCAATTAACTTCTATTCATTCAGCCAGCAAGAATCGGTGTTCCACCCGTTAAAAATAAGAGGCTTCCTTTTCTATTCCCTTTGCTGTTATTGATATTGTTAATCATTTTAATTAGTGGCTTCCCATGATTCCAATCAAGCCCAATTAGACTCAAACTTGATAAACAACAAAGAGGTGAAAACAGCAGCTCAGTACATGGATTAATCTCACTAGTACAAAGTCGAAGTGGCTGCATTTTAAATTGCTTCCAGTGTCTTTTAAACAAAGACATTCTTTAGTCTCGCTGACTATAACAGCATCTGGTTGCTTATGTGAAATGTAACTGACAGTCATACCTTTCACCCTCCATGCCTCCTCAAACATATACTTGTTTATTCACATGTATCCTGCCCTGGTTTATATCTTTCAAAAAACTTAAATTTCCCTCACTTCCTGTTTTCTTCTCCCCTTCTTTGTGCATGCATGATTCCCTGTCTTTCTCAGCTTTTCAAAAGATCCAGTCTCCTTTAGAAAAGAGCAATTCCTGTTCTTAATGATATTATAGAAGTTCAGATAACCACAATGTATCTATGTATCCTGGATACTGTGTTAAATTATTTCATGAGACACTGTTCATTTAGCTCCTTCAACAATTCTATGAGATACTTCTATTTAGAGCTGTTCTGCAGATGAGAAAACTGAGGGATCAAGAATATGACTCATCAAATCATGCAGCTAGAAAATTTAGACATAGGATTTGAACTCAGTTCTATATGGTCTTAGAGTCCCAGCACTGAAGTCTTATGTGATGCTAGGCTTTCACTTCGAATTAAGGCAGTCACCCAGGTAGAAAAATGTTCTCACACTAAAACTTCACCATTAATCTTTTTTAGAATGACTTCAATTAATAATATTTCTCTTTTATGAGAATTGTATGGCCTTATGCAACTCATCTTTATTCCTCTGACCTTACTTGCCAAATGATATGCTTCATACTGTCTTTTAGGTGAGACAAGAAATTTTGTCAGTATTCCTAGGTCTATTTATAGTGGACAGTTTTTATCCCTTGGAAATTATTCAATGGTAACATGAACATCTATCTTATTACTTTAAAAAGCAACATCTAGGTTTGAATTGTAGCATCCCTTTCAGATGTCTGGGATATCTTAAGCAGTTTACTTACCTTTTTATGAGCTGAGAGTATGGACTATAGATAGCAGTCCATAATACATAAATTGAACCCAGAAAATGACAATTATAAAATCTTCCTTGCAGTATTGTTATGAAAATTAATTGAAATCTATATTTAATGTGCCTGACCTGTGACTGTTTCATACTAAATGGTAGTATTAATCATTGTTATTTGTTTATCTTTCATTATATATAAATCAGTTTATGATCACCATTTGTACTTGGAAGCAAGTAGATAGTCGCTTTCAATTAGGCAAAATGTCAGGAGTTAGCAAACATTTAATCAAAAGGATTCAGATTAGGAAGGAAATTGGGTAGAGTACAAGATTAATCTGGTTATTGGAGATAAAATAGAAGGCTGGGGGCATGATTGAAAAGAGACAGTAATTAAGGTACCAATTGCTGACACTCAGAAGTGTGTGTATCAGTCAGTGGTGGTCACAATAACACTAAAAACCAAAATACAGTGCTTTGAAGACTACTTACTTGTTCCCACATTCATTTTATCTGATCTAAGATGGGCTCAGCTACATCTCTGCTCCAACGTTAACTAGGCTTGACTAAAGGCTTGAGGTTCCATTTAGGTATGCTCCATGCATTTTTGTTCTAGGGCCCAGATTAAAGAGGCAACAGTTCTTAGAGAATGTTCTTTTTATGGCAGATCAGTAAATCATAACAGAGAACGCTTAATTACAAATGCACATTTCTTTTTTTTTGAGTTGGAGTCTCACTCAGTCGTCCAGACTGGAGTGCAGTGGCCGCTCCCGGCCACCACAGCCTGGACCTGCTGGGCTCTGGCGATCCTTCCGCCTAAGCCTTCCAAGTAGCTGGAACTACAGGCGCGCGCTACCATGCCTGGCTAATTTTTTGATTTATTGTAGAGATGTGGTCTCGCCAAGTTGCCCAGGCAGGTCTCGAACCCGCGGGCTCAGGCAATCCACTCACCTCAGCCTCCCAAAGTGCGGGATTACAGGCTGAGCCACCGAGCCCGGCTACAAATGCACATTTCAAACTTCAGCTCTATCATGTTGTCTAAGATCCTGTTGGCCAAAGCACATCACATTGCTTCATACAGCAAATTATACTCCCCTCACCATCAGGCAATGTTATTGATATACAACTTTATTATAGGGGAAAGAAAAATTGGAGCGAAAAAGTTAATCTACTAGTCAAGGGTAAAAGTGGAAATTGCTGGGCTTTTAACCTACCGATCCAGAGATTCTTCTGCCTCCTTTGAAAGAGGTGTTGCTCCAGAATTTAGACCCGAAACTTACGTTGGGATTGAGTCATCTTTTTTGGTTAATAGGATGATGATTGCATGACTGAAATAACAAATCAGCCTGATTATGGCTATGGTTTAATGATCTGAATTCATCTATGTAAACTTCTACTTGTGGCATGCCACCTTTACATTTTTTTTTTTTTTTTTTTTTTGCTTTGGTCTTGGGGTTTTATTTTATTTGTCTGCTTTTACCAAGGATGCTGGTGCACATTGGTAGCTATTGATTACACATTCACTTGCCTTTCTAAATTTTTCCTCCAGGAACTTCGTGTCTAGCTTATCACCTTCCACTTATTGAGCACCATTTGTAAGCACAATGCAGAAAAATCACTGCCTTCACCATTGTAACTGGTGTTTTCCCCAGGTGACTAATTTTAGCAGTGATGCTAAAGTTTTAGTGAGATTGTATCGCCTTGATTTACACAATAGATGCACTCATTAGGACTGTTGAACGTCATAACTACTGTTACACATTTGCAACACATATCTTTCCCCAAATCAATATAATGGAATCAATGCTGGTTTATTCAAGTGCTTTGTGAATACCATCGTATTTTTGATGAATTGAGGTGCTTTCTTATGGTCAAAAAATGAGAAGCAACTTAGACTAAGTTTTACTGTGAACTTCTGCTAGCTCTGGGAATAAATGAGTATGATTATTCCTTGAGCAACTTGAACCTAATCCAGACTTTTCCTGACTTTGGTTAGAGTTATGCAGTCTCACATGGAATAATGCCTTCTTGATGTGGTTTTCGCCAGTAAAATTTAGGATACTCTCCTTATTGCCAGATGCAATTGCTCCTATGAAATTTTATATATATATACACATATTTTTTCTACTGTAGCACTTTGAATATATTATGAATATCTTGTGTTTTTGTTTCCTAATGAGATTATAAAAACAATATGGAGTTTACAGGGCATTTGGTAATATGTGCACCCAATACCTGGCATGTTGTTTATCAACAACATTTTATTAAGTGACCGTTGTGGTTTTTGGTGCACTCAAGACCATGAGTCCCTTGTTTTTCCTCTAAAATGTTCATTGTGCTTCTCATTACATGAGAGAAATGTTGGTTTATGGCCACTAATATGTCCTAGTATTATAGCTTAATATATAATTAATCAAATGACTGTATATCCATACAATGTATTAATCTATCTTAGAATTTGATCTTTATTTGAGGTTACCTTCTATACTCTCTTAAGTATTTCCATTATGCATCATTTTAGTGCTAATTCTTGCTCTATACCTCTCTAGATCTCTCCACTCTTATCTGGATGGTATCTGAAATACATATAGCACATAATCTATTACAAAATCGCCTTTGGAGATCAGTTCTAAATTTATACATGTCTGAACAGCATTTACTGCCATTTTTTAAATAGCTTTTATTATTGTTATACAGTATATAAATATTCATAACATTCAGTCTGGGAAGGGTCAAAATCAAAACAAACCAAGAACTGTGGTGGTACTATGGGGATTATAAAGATAATTATTTTGCCCACATTATTTTGTCTTTAATTTTTTTTCTTATTTTGGTTTTTCAGTTGTTGGGATGTTCTGAACATATGCTTTTTTGTATTTATTTAGAATTTTTCTCTGGTTCTTCAGATCCTTAACTTTTTTTCTGAATTTTTTTTGGTCCTCTTTGATATTCTTCTGCCTATTCTTAGACACAGTTCTGTATTCCTTACCCTCCTTTCCTTTAAATTTATTGGGTATCCTGGCCCTTCTGCTTCGTTCTTCTTTAATTCAGCATGTTTTATTGAAGAAATGCTCTTGGCGAGTTGACAACAATCTGCCTCACCACCTCCCCCCCATATTTTCTTATTGTCTAAGGAGGAGATTCTTGTAAGAAATGCACCCTGGAAGCACATTTCAGTCTGTTTAAAAAAAATCATTTCTTTGATGTTTTGTTTGAATTTCTTCTATAAATAATATCTTAAATCAATGTTTTACTCTTGAAGGTCTTTGAATTTATTTAAAATGATGTGACTATTTTTATCTTTGGCTCCACACACATATTTCATGATCCAATTTAGAAGCAGTGTAGTGAGGTGCAAAGAGCTGAATTTACTCAGTCTAATTGGGGTTTGAATCCTACATGAGCCACTTAATCACCTAGATGACCTTGGATAAGTTACTAAACCTATCTGAGCCTCAGATTTCTCACCTATTAGTCTTCTGTTATGTATAGTGCCTCTAATCCTCACAGGCTATTGTGAGGATTAAAGGTTAAAAAGAAAGAAAGAAAGAAAGAAAAAAACACACCTGACACATCACATACTCTTCATAAGTAGCAGCTAAATAATGCTAACATTTACTTGATAGATATTCACAAAACCACTTTTGAATCATTACCCATAGAATTAATCTGTGTCAGGTTGATTTAACTGAGGCTTCTCCACTCTCATCAGCATCATGGCACAGAATTGATAGTTGGGAATATGGCTTGCTTACCTAAAGGTAATTGCACGACCTCTCCCATACTGTGCTGATCTCTTCCACTTTGCTAATAGAATATTGCTTATAAACTCTCCCTTGTCAAGTTCTTCTGTTTACCTTCCCTTTTAAGAAAAATCGTTTGTAATAGCCTTCACCACTTTGAATTTTTTGTGCAGATCATTAAATATATGTGCAAGTATAAAACATGATGCGAGAATAGACTACTCTTTGTATTGAATCATTTTAATATTTTAGTTCATTATAATTAAATATATGTCAATAGGAAAATAAACTATAGTTGCAGATAAAAACACAAGCCTGGCATAATACAGAGGAGGAGGAAAGTACATTAATTCTGTTAATACTTACTAAGAGCAGATTATGCACAAGATACTAGCTTAGGTTTGTCATTGATACCAAAGTGTTTTAGGCTTGTCAAAAATGGTGATTTTGTCAAGTAGAGAATTTTCTTGAAAAAGGACTTTCTTTTGTATCCCCACAGTGATGGATAAAGGATGGATGTTCTGTGCATGTTGCATTTAATGAGGGAAAGACCAGGATTGAAAAGGCTTAATTAATGTTATTCTGGAGGTAGTTGGATTTGAAGGAAAGTTAGAAACATGAATTTTGTAAGATTGGATGATAAAATGCAAAGATGTTTTTTAAAAATATTTTTCTTTACACTTTAAGGGATAAATGAATATATTTGCAGAATTATACATCATCAGAATAAAACAGTAACTAGGGAATTGCAATTTAAAACAAAAATGAAGCCGGGCTTGGTGGCTCAGCCTGTAATCCCACGCCTTGGGAGGCTGAGGTGAGTGGATTGCCTGAGCGGGTTCGAGACCCGCCTGGGCAAGCGAGACCTCATCTCTACAATAAATCAAAAAATTAGCCGGGCGTGGTAGCGCGCGCCTGTAGTTCCAGCTACTTGGAAGGCTGAGGCGAAGGATTGCCGGAGCCCAGCAGGTCAAGGCTGCGGTGGCCAGGAGCGGCCACTGCACTCCAATCTGGGCGACAGAGTGAGACTCTGACTCAAAAATAAAATTAAATAAATAAGTAAATAAATAAATAAATAAATAAAACAAAAATGAGACACGTACACACATTACTAGAATGACCAAAATCCAGAACACTGACAACACTAAATTATGGTGAGGATGTGAAGTAACAGGAACTCTCATTCATTGCTGGTGGGAATGCAAAATGGTCCAGCCACTTAGGAAGACAATTTGGCAGTTTCTTCTAAAACTAAACATTTTCCTATCATGCAGTCCAGAAATCACACTGCTTTGTTTTTACTCAAAAGAGCAGAAAACTTATATCCACACATAACCTACAAGTGGATATGTAGAGCAGCTTTTGTCATAATTTCCCAAACATGAAAGCAACCAAGATAACTTTCAGTAGTGGATGGATGAACTGTGGTACATCAAGAAAATGGAATATGATTCAGCACTAAAAGTAACTGAGCTGTCAAGTCATGAAAAGAAATGGAGGGACCCTGCATGTGTATTACTAAGTGAAAGAAATCAATCTGAAAAGGCCACTGTATGATTCCAATTACATGACATTCTGGAAAAGATAGGACTATGAAGACAGTAAAAAGATCAGTGGTTTCTAGGAAGGAGACAGGAGAGAGGAATGAACAGACAGAGGATTTTTAGGGCAGTGAAACTATTTTGTATGATACTACAGTAGTGAAAATATACAAGTACATATTTGTCATAACTCATAGAATGAACAGCACTGAGAGTGAACCCTGATGTCAACTATGATCTTTGGGTGACAATGATGTGTCAATGGAAGTTCTGGAGTGTAACAAAAGTACAGACAGGGACATTAGACCACTGGGACACTGATAGATTCCAATTACATGACATTCTGGAAAAGATAGAAGACAGTAAAAAGTGGTACAGGAGTCTGATGTGGGGAGGCTGTGCTTGTCTTGTCTGGAGCTAGGGAGTAAATGGGAACTCTGTACTTTTCATTCTATTTTGTTGTGAACATAAAATTGTCCTAAACAATAAAGTCCCATAAAAAAACAGAATCTAGAAATGATTCTAGTCTACCTTCTTTATTTTTGATACTTAGCTGAGCTTAAAATCACCCTAGAATATGTGCACTTATTTTCCACCATTTTGTCATGGATGTCACCTTTGTTCTTGGCCAATTAGTCAGCAAACACACCACCATAAGTGGTACCTGGCTGTTGCCAATTTAAATTGTTCCTATGGATATCCTGTTGTAAATTGTCCAGAAAGTGTAGTGATTCCATGATAAATTCCTCCCACCACTAAGCATAATTATGGGCTTCTTTCATCATGTCAGCTACAGTGGTGTTTGAAGATCCAGGCTGAATTTAATGCTGCCAAAGTAGGCTTAAGTCATATGAATTCTTTTTTTTTATGGAAAAATACCAACTAAGCAAACTTTCCTTTCACTTGGGTTGACTTTTATGTCTCCTCTGACCAGTATTCTATCAGTGTCCCAGTGGTCTAATGTCCCTACTGAACAATTGTGTTGATGGCAAAAGATATAATATTTTAAAAGGAATGCATACAAATACAACTGGAACCCTCCAGTATGCCTACTTTAAAAATGACAATATAATGTCCTTCTCTGATTCAGAAGTAACAGCATAAGAAAATAATAGAAGCAGCACTCTGCCTGTAATAATCTTTGCTTTATCTTGCTATCCATTTGACTGAGTCCTATTCCTATAAAAGCCCACTCATACTTCACCACCCCGGTCCTTCCCTTTAGGTTACCATATTTGTCACTGCTCAAGCATGTTGTCCAATTTTTCCTTCATTTGAAGACAACACTCACTCTCTCCTTCCCCGACTTTCCTATAGCTTAAAAACATTCTTTTTACATCATAAGAATAATTCATATAACGTAAGCTTACATTGGCCAGCACTAAAATCAGCCTGCAGCTACATAAAACAATTAAACAGATATACCTTTATCTATTTATATATTAGAAGAATTCACATTGTTTCTGGCAGCAAGTTTCCTTAAGAACTTTGAAAATGAGGACAGGCTAACTCGTCTTAGCCATATCATGTCAAGACTTATCTCCTATCTACACCTTCTAGTGTATTCACCTTCCTCTAGTACTTCATAAACCCTTAACCGACATTTCCCCAACCACATGCCTTGAGATGTCTGGGACTAGAGCCTGGGAATCTTTATTTGAATGAGCCTGCAGGTGATTCTTAGGAATCCCGTGATTGAAAACTTTTGCTTTTCAGGCCATTCTTTGAGTTATCATTACTCAAAGCTTGGACCTCTGCTAAAGACCAAGCTTGCCCCCTGAAGGGGATACCCTAGAAGTGTTGACTACTGTATTCAGTTGATAAGCTACTCCAACTCTGAACTAACCACAGAGGAGGCACAGTGTGGCAAAGGCTGTGTTTTGCTTCACCAGCCTTTTGCAAGATTGGCTACAGTCCCTCTTAAAATCACCCAAGATATAATTTAAAAGGTAATTAAGTGTGGCTTTACTAAAGGCTTGCAAATAATGAAGAGAAAATGAAAACCTTAAAATTAGACCTTTTTTCCCCCAGAACTTTATCTTCAGTCCTCATAACATTGCCTGGCCCATAGTAGATACTCAATAAATGTTTGTTAAATAAATGAATACTAAGTCTAGCACAAGACGATTCCCTCAACAAATAAATCACAGCTTTTTGTAAAATGTCTTCATGAACACAATCATCTCCTAGCCTAACATCTGCATTGAGGTCCACTTTTCTTGCTGAGGTCCCTAGTAAACAGAATGGAACATTTTCTCAGTCATGGTTTGAAAATTCCAACCCCAGTTTAGGTATACCCAGCTCCCAGCACAAAAAGAATTGGTTTTGGCCTCAGACTGAATTGGAGTGCATTTATGAGAACAGGAAGGTATTGAGTATGTGAGTGATTTGATGTAGAGTATCTTAACAAAAATAGGAGATCAAAGTATGTGACATAGTTAATTAAAATATTTCCTTACACTTTCTTTAAAAATAGTTAAATTTTATAGAAAATGTATCTAACATTCCTTAAACCATGTGTAATTTAGATTTCTCCCCTTTATTAAAGGATATGTATTCTCACATGCTAATCAAAGGGAGATGCATGTTTAAATACTCCTAGGAAATTCAGGTAAATAGGCAAAAAAAAAATAGTATTCTAAAAGAATAGTACCACAAAAATGAGTGCTTCCAGAATTTCAGTCTCCAGTTGTTATACATTTTTTTCTCTTTTGTGTGGTCTAAATATTTGACTACTTATTCAAGTATAAATGCATAAATGCACAGATTCTTGAAATAGTTTTAAGGCATACTTTATATATCATAATATTTTATATGTGCATATATTTAAGTATACAACTCAATTATTTTCACCAAATTTACAGTTTTATAACTATCATAATAATCCAATTTTAGAGCATGTCCATTGCATCCAAAGATGCCTTGTGCCTATTTGCAGTCACTCCTGCTTCCACTCCCAGCTCTTGGCAACCTCTAAACTACTTCCTGTCTGTATTCCTTTGCCTTTTATGGAGATTTTATAAAAATTGAATCATACCAAGATTGTCTTTTGTGCTGGTTTATTTTACTTAGCACAATGTTTTAGAGGATTGTCTATATTATAGCATATGTTAATACTTTGTTACTTTTTACTGTTGAATAATATTCCCACACATTGCTTTGAATATATGTTAGCATACAATACAACAGTGAAAGCAAACATGTCCAAGACATGCAAGTGTTTCCTTTTTTGTTTGCTTGTTTTTAAAAGCAGTTAATGTCACCATAACGTCTGGAAGATTTCTAATACAGGTTAATGACATAGGTATATATGTATGTTAATGAAATATGTGTGTATATATGTTTATCTGAATATACAAAAAGTCTTTCAAAAATTTGCTTATTTATTTTATTCATTCATAATCCATATTACATTTGTTACATTTATTTAAATAAATTATTCTTACCACTTTATATGCCTACACATTTAACACATATTTCACTTTAAGTGTAGAAAGGTAAGAGAAAGTTAGGTTTCAATATTTTGCTGACTCATATAAAAAAACTGCAGTGTTCTTATCATAGACAGTTTTAGTTGTCCCCTGACAAGTCAAAATATTAATAAAAAGTGCTTAAGTGAAATAAGATTACTGAGGAATATTAGCTACTTGTTATTCCCAAAATATTGAACTTTAAGTTATGTTGGAGAATGGTAGCATCTTATGCCTATTTATTTTGTTTCATTAATAATTATTTAAGGGTTAAGGAAATATAAGGAAAGAACCAGATTTAGCCAGAGTCCTTCAAAGGTCAAGCAAAAATGGATTGCTGAGGATCATTCTGTTTCCTTCCTCTCTCTTGAGTGTTCATTCTTCTCTTCTCCAATATCTCTTCCCCCATCTTTTTATTTAGCTTCTATCTCATCTCAATACTGAACAAATTTCATCTCTTTGGTATTTCACAAAAAGAACTTTGTTGTAAAGGAAAAAATAATATGAAGATAGGTTTAAAAACAAAAAATATATTTAAATAGTCTAAGGATATGTTGAGACAGGATTTTTTTTCTACCCAGTTTTTGTTTTTCTCAGCATTTGGTACCATGCCTTTCCTACCTAGAAGACATTTGGTTGATGTTTGCTAACTTACAACAATACAATAATGGAGAAATGGAGGACCTTCTGTGATATCTTAAAGTTTCATTTTTTAATACTTGAGTTTGCCTCTCAGTTTACTACATTTCAGAATTTTTGGATAAATATTTAGAAGGAGTGTTGTGAGATAGTCCCAAAGAAAAAAATGAAGCTTTCTTCATTATTTCAATAAATATATATGTATTCAAATATATTAGATATCCCAGATATAGGGACTCTGTGCCTTTACTGTTGCAAAAGATAAGCATGCTTTAATGCACCCTGTTACCAGTCTTCCATCAGCCTTGGCAAAGCAAGAAACCACTAGATAAAATAATTTTCATAAATCATATGATTCAAATATAGAAAATCTTGCATTCAAAGAGCAAATGCTAGTAACATGGTTTTCTCTTTATGGATTTAGTGAGCATATATTGTCTCTTATATACCATACTCAGCAAAATTTTTTTAAAAAATCAATTAAGTTGAACTATGTGACATAAAAATGGAGTACAGAGCTGTGAGGAGGTGCAGAAAGGGTGATTTGGGGGAAATAGTTAAGGGGACATGTTATAAATTGATTAGTCACTAAATTTTTCTACTTTCTGAATTGGCATTAGCTGCATATTTACTTTGTCATTCAGCAAATGTCTACAAGGCCCCTTCTTTGTGCAAGGCACAATGTTACATATGCACAAAATGAGCCTTATTATGGTGATAAATTCTATAAGTGTAGCAAAATGAAAATTAGGAGTTAAATCTTAGATATGTGAACTCATGTTGTTTTCACTTGCAATTATGGTAGGAATACACCCAAAACTTATACTTTTTTTCAGTTTCTTTTGTTTATTTTTTTCCAACTCAGTGCCTTTTACTTAAATTCTCAATCTGAATTGAAACCAACAATCAGGAATATGTTTCTTATTGTAAAAGGGCTGCACAACTTTCCCTCCTATCTAAGACTGTATTTGAATGCAGAGGAAACATGGCTGATTATCTCAGCATTGGAAGAGAGTCCCCTTGCCCATGTGCTATCTTCTTGACTTCTAGGAATATCAAATGGTATGTGATTGGTCCTATCTGGTTCCTGGTTATGTTAAACTGTAGCCTGCTAAAATGAAGTTGAGTCTGATTCTTCTAGCTTGGTAATGACATTCATTGCTGACATCTAAGGTCCTTAAATATGGTACTAAATTACTGTATTCTGTGGCTTCTTCCTAACTCTGAGTATCTTTTTGTTGACTAGTTGTCACACTATTTCTTGGGACTCTGGAGCCCTCATCAGCTTTCTCCATACCATACTGCTCTAAGCAAGGCTTCTCCACTTCTAAACTTCTATCTGGTTAGCATTATATTACACTGTGATGAATGTAATAACTTCTCTGCTGGGCTTGCAATTATCCCAGGTGACGAGAAGTAGAAAGCAAGAACACACATGGACACCTAGACATACACACCCAACTCCCAGATGTTTCCCCAACCCTCTAAATGTTGTTGTCCTCTTGCTTTCTCTCACTTGAACATTACTTCCAAGAGGGGAAGGTGAACATGTACACATAACCATTCCTTTTTTTCTTTCAATAGCAGAAGCTTCTCTAATTCCTCTTTTGGTCTTTTGGGACCTTTCCATAAATCAATTCTGTCAATTCTCTCCAACATATGGCTCATTAAAAAAGCTATAAAGGTAGACTGCAGAAATTTTAGAACTTAAAATATTCCTTTCTGTGGTTTCAATGCCTTGGCTTTCATGATTGTATATAGGCTATGAACTTTAAGTTAATGTTTGTGAAAGTTAAACATCGTCTTTTTCTCTTTTTATTTTTTCTAATATTGCCTGTAGAAAAGAGACAGCTATCATAACATGGAGAGGAGATTAGATGAGGCTACAGATATTACAGCAATATAGCAATGTAAAGAGTGATATGGTAGAAGAAACGTAAATTCCAGTAAAAGAAATGGCAGTTTCAGCAGGTCTCACACTGGTCCAGAATGTGAATGACATCTCAGAGAGAAAAAAAGACATGTTTAAGCATTTTTTCCCCTAGCTATATTGAAGTATAATTGACAAATAAAAAAATGTATGTTTATGGTATATTCAAGGTGATGTGTGTGTATATATATATACATATATATAAATAATGCAATTAAGCAAATTAAAACATTTATCACCTCACATATGTATCGTTTTGTGTGTATGTGGTGAGAACATTGAAAATCTGTTCTTAACAATGTTCAAGTGTATAGTGCATTATTATTAATGATAGTCACCATGCTGTACATTAGGTCTCCAGAACTTCATCTTAACTGACACTTTACCCTTTGACCAACATCTCCCCAGCCCCAGTCCAAGCATCTGGCACCCACCATTTCACAGTATTCTTCTATGAATCTGACTTTTTTAGATTTCACATATAAGTTAGAACGTGCAGTAATTGTCTTTCAGTGTCTGACTTATTCCGGTTGCACAATGTCCTCTAGATTTATCCAAGTTTTCACAAACAACAGGATTTTCTTCTTTTTTTAAAAATCAGAATAATATTCCATTTTGCATATATACCACATTTTATTTTGATGGGATTTTTAATAGTTTTATTTTTGTTTCAATGACTTTAGGAATGCAAGTGGATTTTTGTTACATGAGTGAATTGTATAGTGGTGAAGTATGGGTTTTTAATGTACCCGCAACCTGAATAATGCATCTTGTACCCAATAGGTAATTTTCTGTCCCCCATTCCCTTCCCATAGTCCCCTCTTCTGAGACTCCAACGTCCATTTCATACCATTCTATATGCCTTTGCATATCCATAGCGTAACTCTCACTTATAAGTGAAAACATGCTGTATTTGGTTTTTCTTTGCTGAATTACCTCACTTAGGATAATGGCCTCCAAACCCATCTAAGTTGCTGCAAAAAAACATTATTTCATTCTTTTTTATGGCCAAATAGTATTCCTGTGTGTGTGTGTGTGTGTGTGTGTGTGTGTGTATGTGTGTGTGTAATCATCACTGTTTTTTCTTTTTTCACTCTTTGGTTGATAGGCACTTAGGCTGATTCCACATCTTTGCAATTGTAAATTGTGCTGCAATAAACATATGAGTGCAGTATCTTCTTTGAATAATGACTTCTTTCCCATTGTGTAGATACCCAGTAGTGGGATTGCTGATTACATTTTCTTTATCTGTTTTATACATCCATGTACACTTAGGTTGTTTCCATGTGTTGGCTATTGTGAATAGTGCTACAATGAACATGAAAGTTCAGATCTCTTTATCATACTGCTTTCCTTCTTCAGTTATATACCCAGAAGTTGAATTGCTGGTTTATATGGTAATTCTATTTTTGTTTTTGAGGAATATCCATACTGTTTACCAGAATGGCTGTTCTAACTTGCATTTCTACCAACAGTGTACAAGTGTTCCCCTTTCTATACATCCTCACCAACATTTGTTATCTTTAGTCTTTTTGATTATAGCCATTCTAACAGGTGTAGAGTGATAGCTCAGTGTGGTTTTGATTTGCGTTACCCTGATAACTAGTGAAGCTGAGCATTTTTCATATACCTATTGGTCATTTGAATGCCTTCTTTAGAGAAATGTCTATTCAGGTCTTTGCCATTTAAAAACTGTTGTTTTCTTGCTATCAAATTACTTGGGCTTCTCATATATTTTGGATATTAACTCTGTATCAGATGGTTTGCAAATATTTTCTTTCATTTTATAAATTTTCTCTTCACATTGATTTTTCCTTCACTGTGCAGAAGGTTTTAATTTTAATGTAATTTCATTTGTCTACTTTTGCTTTTGTTGCCTTTGCTTTTGGGTCATTTTCAAAAGTTGTTGCTCAGACCAATGTCAAGAAGTATTTCTCTTTGCTTTCTTCTTGAGTTTTACAGAAGGTAAGTGTGCAAAGTTGAATCACAGTGATTACTCTTAGAAGGAATTGCATATTCTGGGGGTGGGGGTGGATAAAAAAGGAAAGATATATGGAGTAGCGAGTGTGAGGAGATGATAAAGGACACTGAGGAGAAACCAGAGCAGGAACTGAAAGATTTTCTAAGCCATATTGTGGATTTTGAACCTTCCTAATAGGAGAATATTGAATGCCTTTTTAGCAGAATATTGAGCTAAATGATGTATATGTCATATTGACTTTTGTGAACAATAAATCAACTAGAAGCATGGCATAGAGAAAAGCAGGAGGAGAGAGGAAAACCTGTAGGAAGCTATTAGAGCAGTTTGGAAACAAGATGATGTCAACTTAAATTGCAATTAAGTAGAGTGGTGGCAGTGGTAAGGAAGAAATGTAGGGATACAAGGAGAGTCAAAGAAGCTATATTTTCTCCTTTTAATTTGGTGTTTTACAGTTGAACTGGAAAAACATAAACCCCCTGATATCCAGTGCAATGCATCCCTCAGTTATACCAACATTCAATATATTTATTTTACTGCTATGTAGGGCACTTCACCAACATTGACAGTTAGGCATGCACAGTGCCTGTCTACTTCATAAGGCTACAACTTTTAAAAATAAAGGAAAGTGAGTCTATAGCACTCATGAGAGGTCTGACCTGGCCCTTGCACTATGTCAAAGCTACAACTGAAGTCTCTTTGTTTGTGATTATATTTGTCATTGGAACGACCCCTGTGCAAGTTCAGGGGAAAAAAAAACCACAGCATTATAGTTCCCTTATAATTATTCATTCATCTCTGTCCAAATCTAACAGCTGTAGCCAGTGCAATTTCTGCATGTACTGAGTTTCATTTGGAGGATTTAGTCTCATAATTTTTTCCCTTAAATCTCTTCTGCACATTCCTTCCCTCCATGGATTGTTTACAACAATGACTTGGCAGGGAGCAAAGCTTAATAGAATCAAACCAAAACACTCAATAATTTGCTTTTCTTCCTTGCTTCTCCTCTTTTGCTTTTTCTCCTAAAAAAAAGTAATAATAAATAACAATTTTTCAACTCTGCTAGGCACTAGGCACCAAGGTAAGGATGGTACCTATATAACTATATTTAGTCATTTCAACATAGATACTATTTTATTAGTTATATATATATTATTTTCTGTTATAGATGAGAAAGCAAAGACTTTGAAAATCAAGTAACTTAATGAGAGAAGTGATATTAAATTTGGCCTTTGTGACTCAATATTCTCTACCTCCTCCACCAAAATCAACATCATCATCATCATCATCATCATCATCATCATCCTGATGTATATATCATACATTGGGAGTTAGGGATATGTTCTAGGCAGCTTCATAGGAAGTTGTTCGCTGGGACGGACAACTAGATCATTATTTTTTTGATACATTTAACATTTCAGGTGTTGTGTTTGGTGCTAAAGCTGGGATTATGATCGTAAATAATACAGCTCTGTCTTATTATAGGGTAGAAAATAGAAAAATGGGTATGAAAAATGGCAACTGCAGCAGAAGGATACATCAGCTCTGATTCATATTCTAAGAGTAGAATATTCTGAAGTGCTGGTGAAAAGTCCCCAGTGGAAGGTCTGCATGGGCATGGCTGCTCCTCCCTAGTGGCTGGAGAAAGTATACATTCACTTTCTCTCTTTCCTTACTTGTCCTTTTTTTTCTTTGCATTTTCTCTCTATACCTGAAAAATTTCTTTCTAGTTTAACAACCATACTCTGCATACAAATAATTCGTATTACCCTTGCTCTTGTAGGGAAACAACTCTTCGTGGATATTTTCATGTTTCTGCACAATTAGAGCCTTCTAAGCAAAGAACATCGACTGACTAACAACCATCAAGTTAGAGAGCTCCAGAGAGATATAAACTCATCTCTCCTGGAGACATTTGTTACATCCCAGGATCTTGGAATATAAACCTTCTTTCTTCCCTATCAAAAGACATTTTTTTTTTTTGCATTGCAGAGCACAAGTCCCTTTTGCTCTCTCCAGAGAGATGGAGAGACAAATGAAATATCCACTTTATATACAAACTACATTTCATAATTCTGGGGTTCCTTTTTTATGATGTAATCCATATTGTATGCTCAGGCTACATCTGGCTCTCACTGCATTTTCCATGGGGTTGTTTGAACATAAGAAAGATGCAAGCTACTCTGCTACTCAGTAGGTAAATAGTTTGATCCATGATCCAGAAGACTTGTGTTTCTATGAGAGAGAGAGAGAAGATCGATAGATACATATATACACAGATGATAGATATATAGATGATAGATAGATAGATAGATGAGCACCATGAAGCGTGGCCAGCATTATAAGGGAAGATGTCATGAGGGAAATATATAGCCATAATGAGAGTATCACGACACACCCAACCAGAGTGGCTTCCTTATAGCTCTGTTAAATGTTACATGTTCACCTGCCTTATAATTCAGCACTAATAACATATTTTCACAGTAGGACTTGTACAACAATTATTATGGCAGCTTTATTCTTACTAGCCAAAAACTTAGAAACAACCCAAATATCTATCAATAGGAAAAATAAACAAACGGTAGTATATCTACACCATGGTATACTACTCAGCAATTAAAGGAAAAAGAATGAACTCTGATATAGTCAGCTATGTGGATCTTAAAAGCAGTATGTTGAGAGAAAACAGCCAGACACAAAAATGTACCTACTGTATGATTTCATTTATATGAGGATGATCAAACAAAATTTAGAAATAAGAGGGGCTGCTTATTGGAATGGGGATTGATTGTGGGGATGCAAGGGAGGCTTCTGGGTGATGGAGCTCGTCCATATTTTAATTAGGGGATTGGTGATCCAGGCTATGCTTTGATCAGCACTCATCACATCATGTGCTTACAATTTGTGCGTTTCACTCTATGTAAATTTTACCCCGTGTTAGACAAGGAAAATAATGGCATATGAATATATGAAAACAAACACATTATAGGAGACTGAAAACCAGGCAAGGAACAAAAAGAACAAATGGAAAACTTTAGCTTGAAGCCTAGACGATGGCCCTGGATTGCAGAATTCTGAGGGGCAATTGGTGCTCTGTCTTGCTGCATGTTTGCACATCTCTCCTTTTAGATGCATGCTGCCATACACTGTGAATTTGAAACGAGAGGAGGGAAGGGAAGGAACACATAGACATTTTTGTCCACTTCAGTAGTTAGCCATAGAGAACACTGATTCAACTATAGGAATTTCATTTGTTGAGAAAGCATGTTATTTTTACTATATTAAAATCCTTCAAGTAGGTGCTCTTTATAGAGCTTTAAACCAGACATGCAGATCTTAAGTTTTAAGGGTTTTTGGTCCTTCTGTATAAGAGCCTCAGAATTAAGAGGAGGAGATCGTGAATGGTTTCTAACTTTACTACCAGCATGCTGATGTAATTCAATACCCTTTTCTCTCTTTTATAAACAGGTCCCCAGAATTATAACCTCTTAACTTAGATATTAGGGATTCAGTATTTGAGTTTTAAGAAATTTTTGAAAAGCAAATAGCGTATTGATCAGGTATACATATCAGTTCTTGGAAAATTCAGTTTACTTTGGCCTAAAATGGTTAGTAAGCGGCACCAAAAATATGACTTTTTGTTGTAAGTAAAATAGTTCACGTTACAGTACAAGGTGGTCTGCATTGTATGTACCCTTTAGGTTTTATAGCAAATTCGTTTATTCTAGGGTAGATTTTAAAACCCATTTCCAAGTAAGAAAAAATCTAAGCAACCTTGCTAAAATTGCATATGGTACTCAGATTGTAAAGGGAAAGGTCAGCAGTCACTGAGAGCTGCTTTTACTCTTCAAGCGAATAGTTTGCCTCGTTTGTACTCCCCATTAGCTACTCAAGAAGAGCCAGTTAGCAGGGATACTAACACATCAGCTTTTTTCTCTCATGAATTTTCCTCTGGATTTTTTCTCCCTCAGAAATTGACTTGTTATATACATATTGTAAGGTTCAGCACATCAGTCTGGCTTGATGTGGAAGACTTCATTTGAAAATTTTAGAGTAACTTTATCTCTTTCAGTATTCACTGACTGTACATTTTTTTTAGAGGAATTAATAAAACCAGACTTGATTAATAAAACCAGACTTAAAAATTTGTCCTTTTCTTCCTCTTTCTTTTAATGCAAGCACCAGCTGAATGTAGAACTCAGAGCTTCCTGATTTACATCATTAAGATGAGATATTTTTATTTGGGTAGCTTTTTTACCCATTGGTAATGTGAACTGTGCATTCAGAAAAACCCTTCAGGAGTTAGGTTGCCTGAAGTAAGACTCTAGCTCAGGATGACTCTATTTAACACTCTTAACAGAAGCCTGTGTACCTCAATAAAGTTGGGTGACTGCTGGAAACAAAATAGTCACGTGTTTAAGATGTAACTGTAGACCAAGCGCGGTGGCTCACGCCTGTAATCCTAGCACTTTGCAGGATTGCTTGAACCCAGGAGTTCATGAGTTGTGCCCACTGGGCTTCGAGAGAAAGTACAGCTCAGAGCGATCACAGATAAGGAGCTGAGCCTCCCTGGAAAAGTAGGTACCAGCAACTGAGGACTGAAGGATTCAGGGAAGGGACAGAGCATCAAGGCGAACCACTCACAGAGACCGAGGTTTTGCTGTGGAATAAAAATCCAAATCATTTTGCTAGAGAGTAACAGGAAAAGGTGGAAGTAAGAAAAGAGGAACAGAGACAGTCCCACAAAGTACACCAGGTAAAATGGAAATACTCCTCTCACAGGAAGTCCTGCAGCAGAGTGGTATGGGTGAGGCCTGGAATTACTGAGGCAGCAGGCTAATAGGCAGATGACAGCAAAATCTATAGACGCTTGTGAGATGGTTACTTCTGTGAGTGATTGTCTCTAGCCACAGTCCTTACCGTACACAGACACACGTGGATGTGCCACACTTACCGAAGACAGATTTATTTTATTCCATTTCTTGATTACATAGTATCTTAGATTCTGTGAGAATACTAGTGTAACAGGTGAGATGTGTAAACTGATCTTTAGCAGGAATTCAGTGATTTGCCTTTATTTGTTCTGCCTAAACTCAGAGTATGTAGTTATTTATGGTAAATATTACGAAGCCTAATTTTGGGGGGTTTTTTCACTCAATTTCTACAGACATCCAAAGTGCTGTTGTAATACCAGTATTCTCTCAGCTAACGTACTTGTCACTTTGATACTTGTATACTTACTATTTACCAGATCCAAAATAGTCTGGGATTTTATGTTACCCAAAGTTTTGTATTTTATTCTCTGCTTCTATTTTTTCTTCTTCAATAAGATGAAAATAGTTGTCATATGTCCCCACTGGAGGTCTGATGACTTCATCTGAGCTATCTGATGGTTTGAATATTGGAGTTTGTGGAAAAAAACTGGAATTTCCATATAGAATTATCTTGTCAAAAGAGCAGCATAGCACCTGCTAGTTATGTATTTATTTTATAGATATTTATACATAGTATACTAACTTTACCATATGCTGACTAAAATAATTATTTTATATATGTACTTTATTATTGCATATATATTTTTACTAAAGTACGTACGTTGAATTTTTTTCAGATATTAAGGAACGATTCACAAATTATGTGCTTTTGCTGATAGTGTGCCTAAGAAACATGGAACAGTTTTCTTGGAATCCAGGTAACTCTTAATAAAACAATGTCTTGTAATTTTACTCTTAAGCCAAAATCATTCTTATACATGGAATCAAAGGAGTATTACAGAAGACTTCAAAGGACTTTGGCTGTCCTCTAATTGGGTATTGGAAAAATAGTCATCTACCACATAATGACATTTCAGTCAACAACAGACCGCATATGTGGAAGCATGTCCTAAGTTTCCAGGGTCATTAACATGAAAATAATACTAGACATTTTGTATGCCAGACACATTGCTATGTACCATTATCTCATTTAATTCTCATAATGGTGAAGTGTAGACACTTTGATTATCCTTATTTTATAGATAAGGAAACTAGAATGTAGATTATTAAGAAACTTACCCTTTGCCCGTGATGCAGATTCAAAGAAAAGAAATTTTTCCAAAGTCATATAGTAGTGGCAAGTTATTAATGAAAGAGGTCCCCAATTTCCAAACCCTGCCATGATGCCAGACTCACAGAAAAACTGTCTGTGCCATCGGCACATATAGTCCAGCTGTGTGGTCTCCAGACCACCCTCAAGCACCTAGGTCTTGAGTGGCCATAGGTCCTTATCAGCATTTCTAACCATCTTTTTCTTGCTCTGTCCCACTAATAACATCTTTCTGCAAGATCTTAGGATGTTATCAGAGGATGTTTTTTTATAGTACTTGGTACCTCAATAAAATAAATTTAAAATTTCTTTTTACTGATGCATAATGTACATAGTTTGGGGGGGACATGTGGTAATATAATACATTCATACAGTTTGTAAGGCTCTAATCAATGTAGTTGTGGTATTTATCACCTTAAATATTGGTCTTTCCTTTATGCTAGAACCATTCTAGCTTTTCTAGCTATTTTCCAATATACAATAGATTATTGTAAGCTGTAGGATCTACCTAATACTAGGTCTCATTTCGAGATCATGTTTTAATGTTGCAAAGGTGAGTGAATTTAGCAAGTTAACATCTATATGGCAGTGAAATAAATTATTGATCCATATCTTTAAATTATAGTGATCAAAGAAGGAACACATTGCTCCATTGACTATAGCACGTCTCTACTAACTTCACTGTCATGTTGAGGCAGCTATAGAATTAAAGGATTTTCTAAGGCACCTGCTTAATCTGCCAGCATGTAGTTAGCTAGGCATGCAGGCTTTGCAAAGTCAGGGCACTGCTCACCACTGTGGCCCACACATAAAGCAAGCAGTACCTGGCACATAAAAAGTACTGAATATAATCTGTGTTTAATCCTTTAACTTGATAAAGCATAGGTTTTTTGATAAAGATTATAATCAATTGAATGCTAGTTCTGTGACATCGTTTATTGAAAATATTCTCTTTTTACTCTGTGGAGATTTTAGATTTCTACAGTAGCCTATGATACGGATTCTGTTTATATTAAGAGATTTAATTGTTTTTCCTTTCTTCTGTACTTTGTAGATCATCTGTGGGTGTTGTTTCCAGATGTCTGTATGGTAATTGCATCAGAAATTGCTGTGGATATTGTAAAACATGCCTTTATCACAAAGTTCAATGACATTACTGCAGATGTATGTAATTTGATACGCAACTTAATGTTTAAAGTTTACTTATACTTCTTAAAATTGTAAAGTTGTAGAATAATAAGTTTAAGTTTATTGCATTTATGAAGATAATAAATTGCTAATACTTTAAAGTTAGAATTGAAACTTTGTTTCTAAAGATCATTAGACTATTGAAGGTATTTTATTATTCAACAGTCTTAGTTCTATACTTTTAAGCAGAGGTTTAGATCAGCCAGTAGTTGAGATCAGTGTGTCATTAACTTAGAATCATGATGAACTGTTAAGATTGTCCTAATCTGTTTACTTAAAGTTTTTTAAAATCACTGTTTTTATTTTAAAACCTAGATCATCAAAAATTTTCTCTCTGGCTAGGTTTTTAAGATAGCTTACATTTTAAAATTGATTTTTTTCCTGCAGTTACAAATAGGTTCCTGCTAAGTTTCAGAAGACAGGAGCATTATATTTGATGAAACTTTAAGAGATTTGTATTGTGTTGTAACCAGATATTCTCTAGGTTCCTAGTGCAATCCTAATTTATACCTCAGTCCAAAAATAAATAGTAGGTCAACAGTTTTCTAGATTTTTTTGGGTTGTTCTTTTAATAAATGTTTCTCTGATATTTGTTTTATTTCAAAGGCAATGATTTAAAATAGAATGCAGATGCAACAGCTACAATTTGATGATTTGACTATGGATTTCCGAATGCTTTAATATATGTAAAGAAAATATGGTTTTGCACTTTTTTATGAAGCACTGATTAAGTAATTTCACTATTTACTTTCCAGCTTTCTCAATGCAGAATGGTTCCCTTTTCATAGGATCATTTTTTCAGCAACTGAAGTCAAAAGTAATAGGCTTGATTCAGATATTCGTGTAACTTTTAATGGAAATGACAACTTGCAAGTGCCTTCATAACTACTCTGTTTCTTACTTCAGTTCTATGCATATTTTTAGCATCCATTATTCTTAGAAGGCACTATTATGGTTAAATACACAGTAATAACTTTTTCAACTGTTCATTTAATTTAAGATTTCAAAAGTAGTATATATACATATATACATACACACACACACATACACACATACACACACACACATATATATATAATACTACTTAAAATAGTCACTCTTCCCAAAATTCTAAGCTCTCAGGATTATAATCATTGAATATTTATTTATTCCTTTTTGAAGAGAACCCTTTAAAAGTCCTATGAATTGCAACAGTTCAGGGGAATTGAGGTTATGTTTTACTGATACTGTAGGAAAACAAATAGAGAAATCATACCCAGATGTCTGCTTGGTTATTAGCACTTGTTTCTGGCTAATTATTAAACATTTTTTACTGTAAGTCTAAATCTTTTCACATGATATGTTTGTACTATATTACTTAACATTTTATTCTTATTTGTGTTTAGGTCTACAGTGAATATAGAGCCAGTCTTGCTTTTGACCTCGTTAGCAGCCGACAGAAAAATGTGAGCATTATTTCAAAGGCATAGTCTGAAATTAACTGAACCATGGCTTAATTTAGCGTGCAATATTAGTTAAAGGAAAGCTACATAAACTTAAACCTCCTACTTACCTATATTCTAAACATTTACAAATTAAGAATATTAATCATACTTAACATTAAATAGTGTGTGTGATTTTTGCAGCATTGTAACAGTTACTCAGCTTTGTATTTAAATTTTCTTAGAAACATTTGGATTTTCACATCATTCTACTAAATTACATAAATAGGTGCCGGATTCTCTTCTTGCTCATAGCCTCACCTGTTTAGAACCTTTGCTGGTGGTGAGTTAATAGTACTTTTTAAATGCTGTTTAAATCACATAAATCTGAATCCTTTTCTCCTTTCTCTGTTCAGGCATATACTGATTACAGTGATTCTGTAGCACGGAGGATGGGGTTTATTCCTCTCCCATTAGCTGTTTTAGTAAGTTCATATTTTTTTATGTTTTTTATAACGAAATCGCCATTTTTATGGAATATAAATGTAATATTACTAAGATTGTTGTAAAAGGACTTGATATAAAAATTTATGGTAAATAATTTGGAAGAAAATTTGGCTTTAAATTACATAGTATTATACTTTAGAGTGTTGAACTAGCCAATAGATAAGTGGTGTTAAGCTGTTTTGTGTAAATAGCTTCCCTAACAACGAGGCTACTATTTTTTGTTTAATTCATTTAACAAAGATTTGTTTTTTTTTTAATGGAAATATCTGGGTATTAACATGGCCACTGTAACTCATATGGGCGAAATGTAAATAAATCCAGCATTTCTTTTTTTGTTGTTTTTTGTAGAGACAAGGTCTTTCCTAGGCTGGTCTTGAACTCATGGACTCCTGCCTCAGCCTCCCAAAGTGCTGGGATTATAGGCGTGAGCCACTGTGCCCTGCCAAAATCCAGCATTTCTAGAAGGCAGTATGACTGTGTCATGGTTTGATACAGTCATTTCAGTTCTAGGAATTATCCTAAATAAATTGTTTACAAAAGGCACACAATGACCTGTGCATTGTAGGGGCATTTATGATAGTAAAAATTTGGAAACAAATGAAATAGGTTAAAGAAATTATAGTATGCCCAAATGAAGACATAATCTGTATCCACTGTAATTACTACTTTAAAAAAATTTCTCAAATTTTTTTACAATGAAAATTTCTACTGTTATACTCAGAAAATATGTATTTTTAAAAAATAAAAGTAGTATTAAAATTTACTAAATTTTAACCCCAAAAGAGTTATCAACTTTAAATATTTTAATGAATTGCTCAGAACAGCCTTGCAAGTAGTAACTAGCCACATTGGACTATAATAACGTTAAGAAGATTTGCTGGCTGCATTGTATTTGATTATATTCCTTCTTGACTACCTGTTCTCACATCAAAACAAATTCTATGATCTTTTTTGTCAAAGGACATCTAGAGTTCCATAGCTGCAGTCTCATGCAAGTCAACTAAGAAATATATAAAGAAGTTGAAGGGCATACCAACTGCACTTTAAATGAGCTTCCTGACTTTTTTAAGATGATGGATGATTAATAGGTTTAATGTTATTTAAACTTCACTGTCTTTTCCAGATAAGCACTTTCTAAACATTTTAAATTATATTAATAGCTTATTTATTATATAGTAATATAGCTTTCTTTTGCATGGGAAAAGGGGCATCTATAATTTGGGAAAATGGAGGATTTTAAAAAATAAAATTATTTCTTAAAGGTTTAGGATGTTGGCAAAATAGAATGTTAATTTTTTCTGTATTTGTTTTCTGTAACTGGAAACATGATACATACAAGTATGAGGGTAAACCTAGACTGCCTGATTGATTTTTCTTTTTTAAAGGACTGGTCAAATGATTGGACTTAAATATGGCCCTGCCTTGCCAAATTATAATTGACTTATTTGTCTAGGTACTTGTCAGGAAACTCAATTTATAATTAGAACAAATTTTTTTTTTTTAATTTAGTATTTTACAGTGTTCCTCTGGTCTTTATTTTGTTCTTTAAATGAGGTTTTCCAGCTGTTATACCAAAAGACTTTTGAGGAATTAGTGATTGATTAGCAACACACTTTTGGAAAGCCACCTGGGTGCTTGAAGTGGGGAGGATTGTGTAGCCAGGCCATGACCCAGTGGGCCTCCTCCTGCAACACTTTCCTGCTAGAGCTTCAGCATGTGCCGCAGCTTCTGCAGACATCAGAGCTTTGAGCAAAATACCAAGTCCTCTGGGACAAGTTAGTTTTTTGATTAAGACACAGGATGACAGTGTTTTCTTTTAAGTGTTACCTTGGGTCCTAATGTGAATTCATATCTGAAAAAAGGAAAAGAAAATGTGCATTAAAGTTCTCATGGAAATTAGACCTTGGGTGCATCTATCTAAGTAGTTACCAAATAATATATGAGATAAAAATGAAGTCACTTAAGCCTTAAATGTGATCACTGATTTGCTTTTCTTATTAATGGATAAAATCTTAGAGCCACATTAACTTCTGTCACAAATATCTGTACAATAGTCATTTACCTGTTAGAGACTGACAGAATTGAGGACTTCTATTGCCAGTTTTCTCATAATGAAACTTTATTGAACATATGGCAGTCCATTGCCCTACCTCTTCCCAACTTTCTTTTATTAGAAGCATTTTTAAAATGTCTTTTAAACGCGTATTATGATATTTATTTAAGACACCCTAATAGACATTTGGTAACTTGATGTTACTAGATAAGGCCACGTCTCCCTGGTTCTCCATTTCCACAGAGCCAACCCCCTAGACCATAATATATGGGCACAGCTGCACCTATAATGTGTAAACATTTTTCTTTGACTGGTTTCACCAGATTTATTCAGCAAACTTATAAGGATAATGCTGTTACTCCTCTATTTCTTTGAGAAATGTAAGAAAAAATTAGCTATAACTATCCAAAAGAGAGAATTTTTACCTTTAAGTAACTTTTTAATAGTGTTTAGGTTCTTTTTTTTTTTTTAAACAGTACAGGCTTCTTAAAGTTCCCTTTCTCTATGCTCTCTGCAAGGCACTGGGGCTTCTTAAAAGAGTCAAAGAACAAGACGGGGGAAAAAAGTGGGAATAAGGAAGGGAAATGGCCACCAAACAGTAGTAGGTCTGATAGGGACACATGTAGGAAGAGGAATCCATTTGAACTTCCCAGAATAGTTTTTGTTGTAAAAACCAACTGATTTGCCTCCCCGGGAGTAAACGTATGTGTCATTTGTGTACTAGGTGTAGCATCTGATCTCAGAGAGTCAACAGTAGTTAACTTGTGCATTAGCCACGGGTGTCCTGGATTTGCCTGAACAAACCCAAATCTACCACAGACAGTTTCACAAGTAGGCAGGTTTTAATATGAGTTGACAAATCTACCTTCTTGGATTTAGAGGCCATAGGTGTATACCTAAAATGTTAAAATCAGCATGGAGAAATCTTTTATTTAAAATTAACTAATAATTCTGTGGTTGTGTGTTCTGTTTGTATGTTTTTGTCGTTTTGGTCTGTTTCTGGCTAGCTCATCAGAGTTGTAACAAGCTCAATTAAAGTGCAAGGAATCCTGTCTTATGCCTGTGTCATACTCTTCTATTTTGGGTAAGATTATTCTTGAATATGTTTTTGGTTATATAGTAAAATATAAATGCAAGATGCAATGGACTCTAATAGCACCCCAATCATGCTATTCCCACTTCATGTCAGGGTCTCCCTTTCAACAGCTTGTACCTCCAAGTGTATTTGTAAGTTGGTTAGATTACCTACACTGCTATTCAGTGGTAGTAGTATTAACAGTACTTTAGATTTTATTTTAATTATTAGTGAAATCTTTTACTTAAAGCCCTTTTTGCTGAAGATTTAGGTTTGACCTGTATTTTCTTTTATGAAAAAGGTCTGCCATTGTAATCAGACATTTTTCCATATTTAAAACTATCTTTGACCTTTTAGTATGTTGGCCACATTTAATTATTTAGCACACTCTAGGCCTACATTGTATAAACCCACAGATAACACACAGATGTACTTTCTCTGCCTACGGCCTGCTGAACTTAATCTGCATGTTTGTTGGTCTCATGAGCTTATATTGTGGTTGGGGGAGATAAACAGTAAATGAACGACTGAAACTAGATAGTAATATAAAATGATGGTTTTGCCATTGTTAGTTTTCTCAAGAAGTGAATTAATGATAAAGTAGACTGGCCTAGCTTTCATTTACTAAAAAAGAAAATCAGGAAACCTGTCCTGATTGTGCGTCACTCCCTTATGTGAGATGCACAGGAGTTCCCCGGGAATGGTGGTCTGGAGGGGGGTCTGAGCCGAATGGCACAAGAGGAAAAAAGTAGGGAGAGAATAAGCGAAGCAGTAACCACTTGAATGGTAGCTTCACTTGTCTTCCCTTAGGGCAAGGTCTGGTTTGCAGAGACATCTATACTATTCCTACCTCATGGTTTGAGTATGTTTTCTACGTTGTTTTTTGCCCAGATCTTAGCACACTGTCTGGCAGGTGCTCAGGAAGCTTCTGTCAAAGCAGCATGGGAACAGTCACTTCTTACTGTTTGCACTGCCCAATCCTCCACCGGCATCCTGAGTGGGGGACCGGCAGTGCCTGCCTTGGTCCCTCACCCTGCAGGGCAGTGCTGGGTGATGCTCCTAAAATCAGTGACACCCACAGCAAGATTTGATTCTGATCAGCTTTCTCATCATTTCCTATTTCCCATTTGAATGAATACATAGATGGTTATGAGATTAAGGTAACTCCAGTTTTTTAACATTGAAAAACACGAGACCCTGCCTCTCAAAGTTCATATCTTTGTTTAACAAGCTAATTGTTCTAGTATTTTTTTTGAAATTAGGAAATGAAGCATGCCCCCGCTACCTGAAAACCTTTGTTTGGTTACAGTTGTCTGTGCATAATTCACCGAAGGGATGTGCTTTAATCTGAATTACATACAATTCAGGGCTTGGATCTCCACCCACCCCAGCATCGCTTTACTTCTCCGCCTAGGTAGGCCAGTCAGACAAGTCTGCTCGCTGACCTTTCCACTCCGCTCACACTCACCTAGTCACACTCACCTAGTCTTAATTATTCTCATCTCAGGGTGATACCCAAATTGTCCTCTCCTCCTTCAGAAATTTTCTCAAAACCACTTTGGCCGTGAAGCCTCCTCATTCGTTAGCTGCACCAAACCCAGGAGTCTGTCTTCAGCAAAAAACAAATCAGAATTACATTGGGCTTCCTGACATCAAATGCTGTGCTTTTCCCCCACCACACCCAGTTTCATCTCTTTCCCTCCAGACTCCTCTTTCCAGTTGTAGGGAGAAGACGTGCCAGCCTCTGCCTTTACTGATCCAGCCAGCACTTCTCAGGGAGCAGTGCTAGACATTGGGGCTGGGCTCAGGTGGGGCTCAGGGTCAGCCTAGAAACCGCTGAAATTCTACACAGCACCCAGAAAAACAAATCGCTCTAAGTTGACTGTTGGTAGCAGCATTCGGAACAAAAGCATGCTAGTGTGAGGAGGTGGAGAATGGCAGAGGAGCTATGGGAGAGAGGGTGGCCAGTATCTGTGGTGAGCCAGGACCCAGGTGGAATAAGGGAGGGAGTCATGTAGCCACCTCACATGAGAACAGGCTCAGCAAAGGGGGAACAGGACAGACAAGCCTGAAAGAGCGGTAGCAGGCACCAGGGCAGCTGCAGTACAGCAGTCCACAAGGAGGTGGGGGTAGGGTGGAGTTGGGGGCTGGGGAGGACCTGGGGAAGGGCTGAGCAGAGGGTGGCAGCATCCAGTGGGCTTTTTGCAAGCTGCAGTGTGGAAGATGGATTGGAATGTGGGGAGGGAGAAGCTGTAGTCAGGCCAAGTGGAGGAATGGTGACCAAGGCCAGAACTGAATGGCCAGCGGTGGAGCGATGACATTTTGTCAACTGAGTGTGTAGTCCAAGTAGAGCCGGATAGGACTTGGTAGTGAATTGGTGGGATGCAAAGGGTGAGGGAACAAAAAGCATCAGTATGATTACAAAGTTTGGGGACCGAGCAGTGTGGGTGGATGGAATTGCCATTTCCTGTGATGGGGAAGCCTGTGAGAGAAACACACGTGGAGGTGGAAGGTGAGACTCTGAGAAGAGGGTAGGGCTGTCATCAAGAGTTGTGGTCTGGAGTCGGTGAGTTTGGGATACCTGTTGGACATCCCCCGAGGTGGTGTCAGGGAAGCAGGGAAAGGAGAGTGAGCTTTAAGGTAAAGTGGAAGCTGGGGATAAGTTTGCAAGTGTCACGCCCAGAAGGCACTTGGCGGCGCAGCTCTCCGTGGACTCTTGGACGTTCACATTCTTTGCTCCTGGAGTGGAGAGGCCTCTTGCTCAGATCCACTTCCAGTCTGCACCTCAGACTTGTCTTCACTGACTTGTAATCTCATGCCATTGCCAGGATTTCACCCCAGGATAAAAACCACAGTCCACTTACTTACTGTCCTTGGTCCTTGACTCTCTGTCATTTAAGGTCCACTGTGTGTGAGAAGATACTAATGTGAGATTTCTTTTCGTAATTTTTTGACAGATTTATATCAAATGCCTTAAAATATCATGTTTTGACCCAGAAATTTTATTTCTGTAATTATAGGTATCTAGGAATTTATCTTAAGGAAATACAGATTTAGTCAGAAACTTTTAATAGAAGCAAAATATTGTAAATAATCTAAACATCCATAAATAGGGGTGGTTTGGGGCTTTGTTATTTGATAACCTATACTGTTAAATGTTATAAAGCCATTTAAAATAGTGTCACCGAGGAGCATTAACTAATATGGAAAAACACGTATGATATATTGCTATGTAAATAACAATACTAAAATAACAAAATAGCTTGACATTTCTGTGTGCTAAGCACTGCTCTAAACCCCTTGCCTGGATCCTCTCCTTCCCAGATTAGCTGGCTAAGTAGCTTGCCCAGGGCCACATAGGTTCTCAGCGGTGGGATAAGAAATCTATGCAGACACTTGACCCCAGAGTCAGTGCTCTGGCTCCTCACTCTGCTCCCCTATGCCTTGTCAAATAGCCCCCATTTTTTATCCAGCAAGAAAGTACAAGTAGAAGTATGTTCAGAGAAAATGACTAAAAGGGATTAATTGGCCTTAGGGTGTGGAATTATATGTTGTTTAATTATTTTCTTTTTTGTTCATCCGCATGCATTGAATGTGTTTTTTGTGTAATAAGAGAATAGCATATAAATTATTTAGTACCAGTAAAAACTTCTACCTTTTCCATCTTCTCCTCCTAACTTCTAACTGGTATAATTTTTTATAACGAGAACTAAGGAGTTTAACTAAAGTTTTCCCTAAGTTATACAATCTCAGGCTATGTATAAGGTCCTCTAACTCCTGAGCCTGTCCCCTGCCCTCGTGCCCCCAGCTTTCTCATTCACAATAGCCATGGATGGCGTTCACAGGGATTTAGATTAATTTCAGGAGTGGTGGTTTGTTATGTTTCTTGTTTTAGGTTGATATCCCTGAAAGTACTGAATAGCATAGTGCTGCTAGGGAAATCATGCCAGTACGTGAAGGAGGCCAAGATGGAAGAGAAGCTGTCGAATCCGCCCCCAACCGGCACTCCAAACAAGCCGTCCAGTAAATCACAGAACAAATGCAAACCCTCCCAAGGTGAGTTTGGTCCCTCCTGTCACTTCCCTGAATCATTTTCAAAGAGGTAGATCGCTGTTCAGTCAACGTTGAGCAAGGCTGTAAAGATTTGGTTTCACTTCACTTAGTTTTATTGGATGTTTTAAATGATTCTGTTTTAGATATCATCACACACATACATGATACAGTGCTCTGAGTTTTTCCATGTGATTATCCATTGTTCAGTGGATGATTCTTAAGCATCTATTACATGCTAGGTCCAAGGGACACAGCAGTGGCATCAAAGCAGTGTATCTACTTCTGTGGAGTTTATTCTAGATTGTTGGGAGGAGGGGCAGAGAAATCAATAGGCACTGTGTCAGGTGGCAGCAAGTGCTATAGAGAAACTAAAGCAGGATTGGGAAAGGGAAGTGTGGTGGGGATAATCCCCCAAGTCTGAGGAGATGGCATCTGAGCAGAGCCCAAGGATGGGCGGTAGCCAGCCTTCCGAGGGAAACATCCCAGGCAGAAGCCCAGCCCACCCAGTGAAGGCCCTGAGGCAGGAAGGTGCCTTATGCATCGAAGGACAGCCAAGACCAGGTGACTAGAGTGGCCTGGTGCCAGGAAAAGGGACTGAAGAAGGGGCCTGAGAGGCCATGGAAGGCTGCAGGCTGTTGTGAGGACCTTGGCTTTGATGCTTACTGGAAAAGGGGCCATTGCCGGACTTGGAGCAGAGGAGTGGCATGATGTAGCTGACATTTTGTTTAATAGCATCATTCACAAGCTTTGTGCTTGAAGGATGAGAATAGACCAGGGAAGGCTGGCGGAAAGGACACTTCAGGAGAAGGGCCAGCATGAGTTATTTCACGGAGGCCTTAAAAAGCACCCAGAGAACCAGCAACTCAGTTTTCAAGAGTGCAGAGTGTGCTCTGGAAGGAAGCAGGAGAAGAGACTCGGGCTGGGCTGAAGTCTGACCTGAAGGGCCAGCTGTGCTCATTGTGTGTGAGCAAAGTGAAGTAAATAACAACGTACTTAACCACAAGGAAATAAATTGTTTCATTATAAAGAACACAGGTACTATTAGTAATATGAGTATTGCATTTGTCTTAATTAACTAGATAATTTATAGTGAGCCTGTATGTGTTCTGTTTTGCATGTTAGTTGTTATCGCATGTCAGTCTTACCTTCCAGGAGGATCCAGTCTAACAGGGGGTAAAACATTTTAGCACATACTGCAGTGCAGAACCATTGACTTGAGGGTCCTGTAATGCAAAGTGTGCTCAAGACAAGTGTCTGAGTGTCCACACAGAATGTCTTGGAGGTCAAGAGTCCATAGACCAGAGACCATTTGGGAGGGTGTTAAGTCAAGTCAGAAAGAGGGGGCTGACTCTCAAGGCTGCATCGGGTGCATCACATTATAAAAGAGACAAGAGACAGCAGTTGACGGGAGACCAAAGGGAAGAGGGAGGAATGACCAAGAGAGATGGATATATTCATCACCTCCATCATGGAAGGGGTGTCACCAGGTGGACGCACATGTCGAAACTCATCCAATTACATATTTTAAATACGTACACCTGTGGCCTGTCTTTTTTGCCTCAGAGAAGCTGTTCCTATAAGGATTGGATATGTGATTCAGATGGTGGCTCCAGGCCCCATCCCCGCTGGATCCAGGCTCCAGGATCCCTGTGGCCTAAAATTTAAGCATTGGGAGTTTTGCTCGTTGGTTTGTTTTTACTTCTGATTTGGACTTCCTAGAGGTGATGATGCCAAACCAAGCCTAGCTTATGTGACTACAAGTAAGAGGTGGAATGTAGTAGAGGCTCCTTGGCCCGCTCCTTGATGTCCGCGTGTGGGAGCCAATGTTGATTTTTCAGGGTTGGCCACAGTCATGTTACGTCGTGATCACATAGGAGGAAGTTGTGATGCAGGCATTCTCATCTTTCCACAATTGGGTGGTGGTATTATTACTGTGAGGTGATCAACATAACATGTTCTTCCATAAAATTTTTGATGGACAGAGATGGTTAGCCTCTAAGTTTTATTATAAACATGGCTGCTTGTACAGCTACTATTTGGTTATTAGTTGCTTTATCTAAAAGTGTGGATACTTTTCAGTGCTACTTTTGGTAAGTTTGAATTTATTGTAAACTAGGGAAAATATTTTTCTAATTCAGTGGATCAATTTTATCACAGGCCTTTCCATGGAAGAAAACCTGTCTGCTTCAGTCACCAGCCAGCCTGTTCATCAAAAGGAAAATGTCATACCATTACTTGTGACAAGCAATTCTGATCAGTTTCTGACAACTCCAGATGGAGATGAGAAGGACATAACGCAGGACAGTTCTGAATTAAAACACAGATCCGCAAAGAAAGATTTGTTAGAGATAGACAGGTTCACAATTTGTGGAAACCGAATTGACTGAATCTGCGGCTCTGTGTGCTGAAGAAGCTGGTCCTGGGTTGCCAGGACGGACAGACGCTGCCCGTGGCACTTAAATATTTATTTAAAACGATAAATTATTATTGGCAAGCAAATCTTAGTATCTTTCTTCCAGTAATATGGTCTGGCCGAAAGTCAGATCATGGAACAGCAGCGACCTCCGGCCTTGACTGTCTGGGAAACTTGATGGATTATAAAAACTTCCTCCTGCTTGGCTAAGCAGTGGCATCACTTCGGGGGCCTGACCGAAGCAACATCAGGATCTGTTTGGTTTGTCAATCTGGGCTTCCAGAATGTTGAATTTTGCCTCAAGGCCTCTTCAGTATAAGGATATACCTGGGAAACTGTGAAGCTATTACCTTTCCAGTCTCATACTATTTTCACAAACAGTTTTCAAACTTCACTTCATCTGCCAAAGCATTAAAAAAAATTAGTAAACGTAAGTCAAGATAAATGTTCTTACCACCAGAATCATCTTTGAAGATGTATCTGAATTAATCAGAATAAAAGGCTACCTTAAATAAGACATGATGAACAGTAGCATTGTATAGGAAAAAACAAATGCTAAACCAGTTCATTTATTTTATTTTTTTTTAATTAATGAAGGTTATGCATTACTGGGAAAATGTTTCATAATTTTTAAGTTTACTCTTTAAAATGTGAGCTATGTGTCATTTAATGGCAGTGGATAAAATAGAAATTTCCTTATAAAAAGACACTTTTTATACCAAAAAGCAGAGCAGTGTTAACTTTAAGGTGTACTTAACTGATTTTGCTTTAAAACTAATTGCTTCATAAATTATTACAACTCAAAGGATTTGGTGTTGAATATGCTGGAAATTCGTCAGTGCACAAAATTTAAAATTGTTGATTTTCCCTGAATTTCTGAAAGTAAATACTCCAAGTGGTTTGGGCAACATCATCTTGCTTGGGCTTATAAGATGCTTTGGTCCTCCCATGTGGGTCATCGGCATGTGCTCCTGTACTGGGGTGGGGTGTACGTTCTGTGGGGAAGTGACTGTCAGGGCAGGCCTGTGCTTGGGATAGGGTAGGCCTGGGTCAGGAGAGGACTTTGTTAGAAAGCAAGTGGGTGCTGGAGGCGTGTGGGTGGCTGCCTGTTTGTGGGGAGGCATCTGTGTTTGGCTCTTGGGAACAGCAGCCAAAAGGTGATTTTCAGTTTTGTTGGAGAGCAGGATTCCAATTCTGCTTAATTACTAGTTGGTGGCCTGCGCCATAGGACAAGTTATTTTCCACCCATTTTGTCTTGAGAATCCTGTCTGTGTTTCCATAGAAACTTGACAACTTCTGATTTCAAAACTGTCCAGAAGATGGTACTGTTAACTCTTATTTCCTTTGATGTTTTGATTTTAAAGTTCAGCTCTCGTGCTGATGTTTCAGGCATATATACACAGAAGGCAAATTTTAGGTGATTTTTGTATTTCCTGGATGAAATAGAAAGCAAGCTTTAATGCTTTGACTTGTTCATTTGAAATGTAAAAGTGAATTTTAATGTTTTTACATTCACTAAAGAAAGAAATCTGAAGATTGATGTTGAGGAAACTGTACGGACATGCCCCCGTGAAAATAGGAGGTATTTTAAGTTAAAAATGAAAAGACTTTTAATTTGCTCGGTGTGTGTTTCAATGGAGCCGCATTTTAGAATTATTATTTTTTCCATCCCCTTTTCACCAAAAAAAGGATCAAAGCCCACGGTGAATGGGAATAGTTTGGAGAAAGCTTTGCCAACACAGCCCTGGTCACAACAAGAACATGGCTTGGCTATACTTTTCAATTCTGCTTGAATTACTCTGTTATCGTGCTGTCATTTTCAGAAGATTTTAATTTCCTTTGCAGATGCTGTTGGGAGTTTAGGATGATGTCCATTTCTTCTGTTATAATGGCATTCGATACTAATTTTATAAGTGCATCTTGTGTGAAACTCAATAAATTCGATTTTGTAATCTTTTTTTAAAAGATCACTGAATTTATTTTAATAATGTTTACTGTCATATTTGGTGGAGTGTATTTTTTTATTCTATAATAAGAATTTATTTCTAATTTACAAATGACAGGGCTATCTTAATTTGAATTATTCTTTTGGCATAATGTTTAACTTTGTTTTTGAAAAAAATAGGCGGGGCCTTTATCATAGACCACTTAATATCTCTCATCATATAAAGTTAGCTGCATTTTATGGGTCACACTTTGTCACACCAAGTACTTTTCACATCTGGAAGTCAAGTTCAAGACAATGGTTAAAAAAAACAATCTAATTAAGGCACAACATAGGCCAGACCCTTAGTTTTTCATTTGAAATCGAAATATAAAGGTCGAGTGTCATTCATGAGTTTGTCCAGACTGCCTTGTGGCCTTTGGCCAATGTTTAGACTTTATATTCAGTATACAGAAACATGAAAGAAACTGCTGTAATTAGATCATCAAAATATATCCAGCCACTCCTGGTAAAAAAAAAAATCTATTCACAAAATAATTTAAAAGTACTACATTTTTATATGTTTTGATTTCATCTATTTACTTTTCCCAACAAAGATTTATTAATCACTTCCTGTGTGTCAGAAATTGTTCTAATGGTGGGGTCAGCAATTAACAAGGTATAGTCCCTGCTCTTCTGTGGAAGACTGGTAGTAACAAGCCAATGAAATAACATCTGTTGGTCACAAGGTGTCCAATGAACAAATGATTTCTCAGGCCTATTTCAGTCCTAAAATGTAGTTCTTTAACATTTTTATGTAGACCTTATTTTTTCCTATTGAATTTGCTTAAAATAAGATCATTTGTTTAGTTTTACAGTGCTTCCATAAAATTAGAAAGAAGTAAGAAATTATTTTTCACTGAAGACTGCTAGTTGTCCATCAGAATGTGTGCTGTTCTACAGCATAGAGTTCTGTTCCACCTGTTGGGGACTGCATTTTCCAGCCCCTCATTCTCCTCAAGCAATGTAAGTTCAAAAGGTGTATGCCATTATTGGGTCAGGAGTTAAGACAGTGGGTGAATCCCCTCCACCTTCTCTCTCCCCTTCCCACAACAGAGAAGGTGATAACCTTGCCCCAATCACTCAGATTAAAAAACACAATGCCCAGAGGGTGGCAGAACCATCCAAGAGAAGGAGCCTGGGTTCCTGAATGCCTCTGTGGAGCAGAGTTGCCAGTTAATAATCTTGACTATACTTAAGAGAGAAATAAACTTATGCAGTGCCTTTCTTTCTAAGCCACTGAATCTAGAGGGTGTGTGTTCATGCAGTTTAAACTCATATTACTACACTACTGAAAGAGACTAGAGATGTTTACATAAAAGGAGTGAGGTGTTAGAGCAAACTCTGAAACAATGCTTCTGCTGGGTGCAGTGACTCATGCCTGTAATACCAGCACTCTTTGGAAGGCCAAGGCAGGAGGATTGCCTGTGCCTGGTAGTTTAAGATAAGCCTGGGCAACATAGCAAGACCTCATCCTTACACAAAATCAAAAAATTAGCCAGGCATAATGGTGCACACCTGTAGTCCCAGCTACTTAGGAGGTTGAGGCAGAAGGATCACCTGAGTGGAAGAGGTCAAAACTGCAATGAGCCATGACTGCACCACTGCACTCCAGCCTAGGTGACAGAGTGAGATCTCAAAAAAACTCCTGAAAGTACTCTTTGGATACTCATTTATTTATTGTTTGTAGGGAAAAGGTAAAGATTGCTTTGCCCTACTTTTTCAGAGGCTAGACTCCCGAGACCCTTGGCTGCCTTTAACTGAACATTAAACATGCTTATAAGTGGCAAAGTCCTGTTTGCCCATATACTCTACCAAACAAATGTTTTCTGCCCCTCTTCCACGAAAGTGTGTACGGTGATAAAGTGAATTATAAGTATAGCCTAGCAGCAAGGAGAAGTGGAAGCAAAAGAAGTTTATAAATCAAAAGAGCAATAAGATCAATGTGCTGCCATGCAAGTGATCATGGAAGATAACTCTTGAGTTATCATTCAGTGTGATGCGTGACATTCGTTAAGTATCTGAGACCTCTGTGGTAAATTGTTTTATGCAATTAAAGAGGAATGTATACAGTTGAGTTAAGGAAGTTAGTTAAGAAGAAATTGACATTCTGAGAAAATGTGAGTGATCTGAAAACTCTGCTTACACGAGTAAACAGCTCACTCATGCTCAGGAGGGCTGAGTAAACAAGACATTACTGTTCTAAACTTTCAGTGAGAGTAAACGTATCGGCAGGCCAGGCACAGTGACTCGAGCCTGTCATCCCAGCACTTTGGGAGGCTGAGGCGAGAGGATTGCCTGAGCTCATGGGTTTGAGACCAGCCTGGGCAACTTGGCAAGACCTCGTTTCTACAATAAATCAAAAAATTAACCGGGCATGGTAGCGTGCACCTGTAGGTCCAGCTACTTGGAAGACTGAGGTGGAAGGATGGCCTGAGCCCAGCAGGTCAAGGCTGCGGCAGCCATGAGCGTGCCACTGCACTCCAGCCTGGGTGACAGAATGAGACTCCAACTCAAAAAAAAAAAAAAACCATATCGGCAAGTTGGAAAAAGGCACAGTTATACATAGTGTAGTAAAACTTTACTTGAGGTCTGATATTAAAGTAATGAAAAAGAAGGGTAAGTATCAGTACAATGTATTTGCTTGTACATGCAACTTTATTTTGGCCATGCCGAAAGGAGGTGTCTTGAGGGTACATTTGGCATCTTTTTAAAGGAGTTGGATCAGGAACTACAGAATGAATAAACTCTTGCCAGGTGAATAACCTACAAAGTGGGTAGTTTTTGAAACTCATTCTTTTCAATAGGCACATTCTCATTTTTGATACATCTACTTAAAGAACGTAAACACTGAGCAGGTCACAAATGGCTATAATGTTCGTGTGATCAGATAAGTTAAATTCATAACAAGGAAAAGTCATACATAGCTCGTTGGATTTGATTTCACAGATGTGAATGGCAGTTGCCGAGCCAGAAGTGCATAAGCCATGCTCTCTGCTCATGGAGCTCATCTGTAGCCCAGGGGGACTGACGGTTACCCTGGCCCTGCAAATACAGCCCTAGCGATAAGTGCGTCCATACACTAAGGCTCGGGCTGCGGTGGTGGGCCATCTGATCCAGAAAGGTCCTACCACGCTCCTCGCGGTAGCCCCAGCACCTTGTGCAGTTCCTGGCATGTAGAAGCGGCCAATACATGTTTAACGGGGGTGTCAAACTTAGGAACCATTGCAGAGGATGTACCCTTGGGCCGCCCTTAAAAAAGAAGGAATCGGCTCAGCCTTGGAAGGCGAATCCGCCGAGCTGGTGCCGGCACGAATAGATGCTGCTTCCTGGTTAAAAAAAAAAAAAAAAGTAGGAATCCAATGGATAAGAAGGGAAAGGCAAGGCAAGGCATGAGTGGATAAAGGAGGAAAGGGTTCCAGTGCGGGTTCATCCACTCCTGGAATGAACATCAGGGCCTGTTTAGTGCCTAGCCACCATGTTGAGGACGCGCAATGCCGAGAACATTCAGCTGAGAATTAGAGACCGAGGCAGGGGCTAGTTCTCAGCTGGCAATGCCTTGCTAAGAATCTTGGACTTAATCCCATAAGCAAAAGTGTTGCGGTGGGGGTACGGGGGGCGTAAGTAGAATTTTAAGTTGAATTCTTGCCACTATCAAATGAGAAAAGTGAAAAAATGACTTTGTAAATAATAAAGTGCTGTGATCAATTTTAGAAAAGTTAACCTGGTGGCCTTATAAAGTCTTACTGTCCGACCGCTGTTATGTTAGTTTGAAAACAGTCCTGAGGTCATTCTCTACATTCTCCTCATTGAGTCTTTACACTTCTCTAAAGTAGAGACAGGAGTCCCATTTTATAAGAAACTGGCTTAGAAAGGGTAAATAGCTTGTTCGAGATCACACAGGTAGTTGGGGGGTGCACGGTGAGTCAAGCCTGTAATCTCAGCAATTTGGGAGGCTGAGATGGGAGGATTGCTTGAGGCCAGGAGTTCTAGACCAAACTGGACAACATGGTGAGACCCTATCTCTACCGATAAATAAATAGATCCCATCTCTACTAATAAGTAATTCTATAACACAGGTAACAAGTCACAAGACAGAAAGTTAAACCCCATTCCTGAACCAGAAAACCTGCACTCTCAAGAAGCGAGGTAAGGAGACCCACAAGGGAGGTGCCTGCAGCTTCAGGGCTGTAGGGGTGACCTCTGGGATGTTTACCCCTCTAGGACACTCAGGGCTGGTCAGCTGGCTGCATGGTATTGCAGCCAGACACTTGCTCTGTGCAACACTCCGCAAATCAGAGTTGAAAATGTCCATTTTTCAAAGGTGGGCTGAGAGGAGCACATCAGATGGTGCATCTGAAACTTAGTTTGTGAATGGTATGGCACTGCGTACGTCTACGTGTGCTGGCCATTACCGCCTGATACCTCGTAGCCCAGATCGGTGGTTCTCACAGACCAGCAGCATCACATCACCTGGCAACAGGTTAGAAAAGCAGGACCCCCAGACCCGCTAAATCAAAAACTCCAGGGGTGGAGCCAGGTGATCTGTTTTAACAGGCCTCTGGGTGATTCTGATGCCTGCTGATGTGTGAGAACCTGGCAGGTCACCCTCTAGGATCTGGACTCAGGATGTTGGGTCCAAAACTCAACTGTCTACTTTTCCCAAAGTAAAGACCAGAGAGACTGAAACAGGATTTAGGGGCCGGAAGTTCTCCAGCGTGTGCCTACGTCCTATTTAAAATCCATATACAATTGCTATAACCTGCTTAAGGCCAGGCAGACAGAGGCACCACGGTTAGGACCAGGGGCTTCTACATCTTCTTCAAACCCTTGTGCGCCTCCTACTGCACCCTCAGGGATCCTTCCTAACCCTGGCAACAGTACCTTCCAGATGAGTCCTGCAGAAATCATGGAGTACTCAGTCAAGATACCTTGTGATAAGCCAAACCTTTAGTCTCCAAAGAGCTGAAGAAGGAAGATAGGACCGCCGAAACACTTTGTGGGAGGTCCATTCACTCTTCACTGAGCCTCTCCTCTGCTGGTACAGCCAGCAAGGCAGGCAGGCTCCTCTCTGTGAAAGCTTACATTCTAGGAGAGAAAACAGACAATAAGTACGTGAACAGTTGAGTATTTCAGAGGGTGATCTGTGCTGGAGAGATAACAAGTTAATGTGATAGGGACACAATGCTTTCTCAAAACAGAGAAAAGCATCTATCCCATTTCCAGGGAAGACCTCTAAAAAGTGATGTGAGCTGAGACCTGAACCAAGAGAAGAAGCCTTAGTCGAGCAGAAGCCCCCCAGTTCACAGCTGCTGAAGTGAGAGAGAGCAGGATGTAACCAATGAGCAGAAAGAAGTGCAGCGGGGCTGGGGGTAGAGGGACACGGCATGGGGACAGGTGCAGCTTGAAATGAAGTAAGGGGTGGGGACCGCGAGGCAGTAGGACATTACTAGTCCTAGGAGCAGGTGAGGGGTTAGGCTTGTACTGGTCCATCTTCTGCCGTGTGAAAAATGGGCTGCAGGGCAGCTCGCATGGAGTCAGGGGTGCCATAGGGGAGCTGTTTTGTGATACAAACTGGACTCGGGCAGGCCTGAGTCATGCCAACGAAGTGCCAGGAGCCCTCGAGCTGACCTGCCTCTGTCTCCAACTCAGAAGGGCATAGCAGAAAAGGCCTCTGCGGGAAACATGAAGCCTCCCTTGGCAATACGGACCCGGGACAGACAAAGGATTCTGAACCGATGGAAACCACATTTTCATGAAGGGAAGTGAAGAGAAGCGTCTCGGGGGCTGGGCTGACGGCTGGAAACTAGAAGATAAGGGATGTGTATATTGACAAGATAGTCTGGGTGCGGTGACTCACGTTCGGGCCCAACCTGGCAACTTGGTGAGACCCCATCTCTGCAGTAAATCAAAAAATTACCCGGGCATGGTGGCACATGTCTAGCTCCAGCTACTTGGAAGGCTGAGGCAGAAGGATCATTTGAGCCCAGCATGTTGAGGCTGTGGTGGCTATGAGTGTGCCACTGCACTCCAACCTGGGCAACAGAGTGAGACTGACTCAAAACACACACACACACACACACACACACACACACACACACACACAAATTCATTGCCAAGGTTGGATTCTATCCATCTTTAAATCACAAAACATGGCAGAAAATGTATGACTTCCCCTTGCAAATATTATGGGTATAAATGCACCATTTATTTCTCTTCCAAAGAGGAGTTCAAAAATGACTTAGGTCCTAGGGTGGTGGAATCTTAGCATTAAAGGCATGTAACCCCTCTTTCTGGACAAGCTTCTTTTGTCCTGTACCCCTGATAAGTTCTCAGATAACTTTGACTTGAAATAAGTACTGTGGTGTTAATAATAATTTTATGGGTTTTTTTTTTTTTTTTTTGGAGTACCAGTCTCACTTTATTGCCTAAGCTGGAGGGCTGTGATGCAGTCATGGCTCACCACAGCCTTGACGTCCTGGGCTCAGGCTATGCTTCATCTCAGACTCCTAAGTAGCTGTGACTACAGGTACAAGCCACCATGTCCAGCTAATTTTTAATTTTTTTTGTAGAGACAGGATCTTGCTATTGATGTGGATTTTTCAGGTCAGCCTGGGCTTCAAGACTGTCAGCTCAATGGGTCAGCCAGCCAAGCCCCAGAGAGGGTCCTCTCGAGGAGCTGGTAAGCCTAGTCCCAGAAGTGTCGGCTCTAATGGACTGGCAAGCCAAGCCCTGAGAATGTTGCTGGTTAGTGGGCTGGCAAGCCTCGCCTCCAGAGTTCCCGGCAGCTCTCCTGGTTCAGCTAGCTCCATTCGCGGGCAAGCCAGCCTCAAGGGTGCATGGCTCTTCGGCTCCAACGATCTGCAGCTCTTCAGGTCAAGGTTCTTGTCTCAGTGCCCAGGAAGAATGAGGGACACGGATAGCCAGAAAGTGAGAAAGCAGGATTTATTGAGAGGACAGAAAAGCTCCCACAGGAACAGGGGAACCAAAGGGGTTGCTCGTTTGGCGCTGAAACCTGCTGCTTATATAGCCCTTAGACCAAGCCGATTAGCTAGCACTAGCTGTGAGCTGATTGGTCAGCACTAGCTGTGTTGATTGGTCAGGACCAATTGGCAGGAGGTAGGGGCCTAATGGTGATCTGATAGGTCGGTACTTGGCAATAAGCTGACTGGTCATTTTTCAATCCCCACAGTGAGTTCTTAAGCTCTAGCTTGAGATGCTTGCAGGGAACTTGTTTAGCAATGCGAGTATATCAGCCTAAGAGACCAACTGGTTGGCTACATTGTTTCTGGAGGACCCGCCCTGTCTGCCTGCCTAACTTTTCTCTAGCTATCTCCTCTCCCACTATGTTGCCCAAGCTGGTCTCAAACGTCTGGGCTCAATCAGTCCTCTCACCTCAGTCTCCCAAAGTGCTGGGTACCACCATGGCTCTCCAATAATAAAAATTTTAAAGCCAATACTCATTAAACATTTAGTACAAACCATCATACAAGGCCGTTTTCATTCATTGCCTTATTTAATCCATACAGTGTCCCTACAGAGTCTCTATTTTACTGATGTGGAAACCAAAATTCAGGAGGCTCTTTTCTCAACAGTCAGGAATGACAGGGCCAAGATTTCAGGGCCATGTGATCACAGTGCTCCCATCCTCACCCAACATGCTGTCTGTAGACCTCAAGACAGCCTTGCACAAGAGCTTTTGCCAACACGCACAAGATTTGCTCCCATCCTCACCCAACATGCTGTCTGTAGACCTCAAGACAGTCTTGCACAAGAGCTCTTGCCAACACGCACAAGATTTCTTTTTCTTAAATCGTTGTTTAACAAAAGCATGTATGGTTAACAGATTTTCCATTCTTCTGCCCTACTTTTGATTCACATTTTCCTGGCACCCAGATGACTCTAATACTCCATAGATTGGCTTTGCTGAGTGCTATTTATAGTATTTGGATTATGAATGGATCGTTCTGGTTATCCTGCTTATATTGTTGAATCACCTTTTTTTCTCCCTAAGGAATTATGACAGGTGAGGCATAACAACATGGATTTATGTGATGTGATGCCTGGCACTCTTCTCTTCTTTTCTTTTTTGATACAGGGTCTCTCTCTCTCTCTCTCTTGTCTCCCAGGCTGGAGTGCAGTGGCATGATCATGGCTCACTAAAACCTAAAACTCCTGGGCTCAAGCAGTCCTCCCACCTCTGCTACCAAGGAGCTGGGACTACAGGCATGTGCCACCATGCCCACTTAATTCTTTTCAAAATAGTCTCTCAGGCCGGGCATGGTGGCTCAAGCCCGTAATCCCAGTACTTTGGGAGGCCAAGGTGAGAGGATTACCTGAGCTCACAGGTTCAAGAACAGCCTGGGCAACTTGGCGAGACCTCGTCTCTATAATATATCAAAAAAATTAGCCAGACGTGGTAGTGCGTGCTTGTATTTCCAGCTACTTGGAAGGCTGAGGCAGAAGGATTGCCAGAGCCCAGCAGGTGGATGCCGGGATGGCCATGAATGTGCCACTGCACTCCAGCCTGGGTGATGGAGTGAGACTCCAACTCAAAAAAAAAAAATAGTCTCTCGACTTCTAATTCAGTCCTGCAAGATAGGCACCATAGGGATGGAGATGTCCATGTGCCAATCAGAAAACCAAGGCCCTGGTTTTCTGAGAGTCTGGGTGCAGTGTCAGGAGAGGAAGAAGGGATCTCCACTGTAGGTCAGCTCGGGTTTACTGAGCAAGGGCTTCCAGCACTGTTGTCCCCATGCTAAGGATGGGACAGTGGGAAAGCAGCCCCCTCTTGGCTCAAGCAATGACAATTACCACACTTTTTTAAAGCTTTTATTAGTGTTGTTTAAGTAACCAATGTTTGTTATTAAAAAAAGAAAGTCAGAAGACACTTAAGAAAAAGGTGGTGGCAGCGAGAGGAATATATGTAATTTTACCATTTAATTTGGCTCACGTTCCTTCAAGCTCATTCTGATAACATATACATAGATAAAGGTTTTCACATGTAAATAACTCTCAATGAGACTCTACCATACATACTACCTTATAACATTCTCAATTTCATTTATATGTGGTAGGTATTCTTCCATGTCAGTAACTTTAAACACTTTCAGCCTGGGCAACATAGCGAGACCCCATCTGTACAAAAAACTTAAAAATAAAAATTAGCTGGGTATGGTGGTGCACGCTGTCATACCAGCTACTCAGGAGGCTGGGGCAGGAGGATCACTTGAACCAGGGAGTTCAAGGGTACAGTAAGCTGTGATCACATCTCTGTATCCCAGCCTGGATGACAGAGTAAGACCCTGTCTCAAAAAAAAGTATATATGTGAGGTCGGGAAGAGGGCAGCTGAGCCAGTCAGACTATGCGAGTCCCTGTGTGAGTGAGTGAGTGTATGGAAAATTTTGTGTAATTGCTGGTAAGCGAGTGGGCATGTGAGTGATTGACTGAGCGAGGGCTAGAGAGCTGGTGGCCAGGGCTCTCCTGGGGCAGTGGCTGGTGCCACAGTGGCTGGGCTTGTACCTTAGTGATTCCCGGGATGCAGAAACCAGACATCATTTTCTTTTTCTTTTTTTTTAAATCAATAAACCCTCCCTGGGAAGAAAATGCTGGGAGAGACTAAGTGGGGGCTTGTGAGCAGGTGGCCAGGCCCCTGGTGCAAAAGCTGTGCTGCAGCTTCTCTGCTTTGTCCCTGGCTCTTCCCACATCATAGAAGGCAAGTGCCATCATTTATTTTAAAATGGACAGAGGTTTTCCTGTGAAAAAGCGGTGGGGGAGAAACTATCACCGCAGGCTCTCCGTCACCAATGAAGCAGGAGAGAGACTGCCGGCTTCTGGCTTTGCCTCACCACTTCAGCACCTGGCAGGGCTCTGGCAGGGACTACAGAGGGAGTCCAGAGGCAAGTTCCCATGGAAGAGGACAAGAGAGGCACCCCACCACCATCTTGAAGGTGGGACAGGAGAATGCTCCGACTTGCTCACCATGGAGCAATAGACCGATCGCTGAGACTGGTGGATCAACTGCTCAGGGACTGATCGTGGCCCAGAGGGAATATCCTGAGAGCACAAACTTCGGAGGGACCTGACTAATGCTGTGTTCCAGGCGCCCCACCCCTCACCTTGATCCAATCGCGGGACAAAGGGTGTGGCCAGAAAAGAGTGAGGAAGAACTCCAAAGAGATCAGTGGTGAGTCTGGGCTGACCCAAACCCCCTCCTCCCCAGAAATAATCTGAATGTCAGACCCACACAGCTGGACCACGACTGAAAGGGACAAACCCAGGCAGAGCCTGAACATCAGTCGCAATAGGAGGACGCCATTATAGAATAGGCCTGGGTGGGGCACCCCCCCAACAAGTACGGACCTGGAGAAGAGAGGATCTGGTACCTCTGCACCGGAGGAGATCTCCCTGACCATACAAGAGTGGGAGGGGAGGACTGCAGCCCCACCCACCCCCACTGCCCCTCCTCCTTCCCTGCTCCGGACACTGAGGAGAGAGTGACAGAGGTGGCTCTGCAGGAGAGACCTGATTAGAGGAACAACTACAGAGCCTGCCACAAGAGGGCAGGGTTTTTAAAATTTTTTAATTATTTAAAATTCTTTAAAATTTTTTGACAGTTTGTTAGTTCATCTATTATTTAAATATTTTTCCTTTGTGCATCAATTTGTATGTGCATCCCCACAAAAAAAATATTTTTCTTTTCTTTTTCTGTTTCTTCTTTTATTTATTATTTTCTGTTTATGTGTGTATGTGAATGACTGAGTGTTCATCTTTCAATTTTGTTGTTGGTTTTTGCTCTTTTGTTCTTCTGGTTATTTTTTATATTCTTTTTTTATAGTTTAAGGTATGTGTCAATATATGTGTGAAGGTTCTACCTGAATTATTATTTTTTTTCCTCCAGTCTTTCTATTTTTCTTTTCTATTCACTTTGTGCTAGGCGTGCGCGCGTGTGTGTGTGTGTGTGTGTGTGTTTAGTTTTCTTGTTTTTTGTTGTTTTTTGTTTTGCTTAACTTCATTGTTATGCCAATTTGTGTTGGGGTGTGTGCATATATCTGTGTGTGTGTGTGTGTGTGTGTGTGTGTGTGTGTGTGTGTGTTCAATTGTTTTGGCATTGGTTTCTGCTTTGCATCATCATATAGAGTGGTGGTGGGGAGTGGGTCTCAGGGAACACATACCACAGTAAATGAACATGGTAATTTGCAAGTAGTTTCTGATTCCTAGCACCCCAACCCTTCTTTATTCAAATTTCAAAAACTGCAAGAGAAAGCAAAGCTTCCCATCCATCATCCTATTTCAAAATAGAACAAACCCAGAGCCCAGATCAGGGAAGAATAGAGGACTGAGCAAACATCAGAAGGGAAAGTCTCTCCCACTGACACTGAATAACACAACTAAAGAGAAAAAAAGAGATCTGTCACAAATGAGGAAAAACCAAAGGAAGACCTCAGGCAATTTCAAGTGAACCAAAGACAAAACTCCTGAAAAATCAGACCATGGTGCCAAAACAATGGAATTCACCAACAACTGGCCCCAGTAATATGACAGGGAGTAGGGAATGGATTTATGTTGTGATGTGATGCCTGGCACTCTTCTTTTCTTTTTTCTTTCTTTCTCTTTCTTTCTTTCTTTCTTTTTTGAGACAGTCTCTCTCTCTTATCTCCCAGGCTGGAGTGCAGTGGCATGATCATGGCTCACTGAAGCCCAAAACTCCTGGGCTCAAGCAGTCCTCCCACCTCTTCCTACCAAGGAGCTGGGACTATAGGCATGTGCCACCAAGCCCATTTAATTCTTTTTGAAGTAGTCTCTCTTGAGTGAATAAGACTCAAGAAAGACAAGATGCAACACTGAAAAAACTTGTAACAGATTTTGGCAATAAAAAATTTCATCCAGGAAATAAATAACAAGATGACAATCATGGAAAGCTGAGTTAATCTAGCTGAAGAAATAATCTCAGAACTTGAAGACCAGAACATGGAATTAACCCGATATGTAAAAAAATAGGAAAGAAGACTCAGAAAGAAAGTAAAAAGACTACAAGAGATGTATAATTATATCAAGAGGCCTAATCTATGCCTGATTGGTATCCCCGAAGAAGAAAGGGATACAGATAATAATTTGGAGCAAGCATTCCAGA
>CAUYQG010068056.1:0-17362 GCA_963574415.1 Tarsius wallacei
CTGTCGCCCAGACTGGAGTGCAGTGGCCGCTCCCGGCCACCGCAGCCTCAACCTGCTGGGCTCCGGCAATCCTTCCGCCTCAGCCTTCCAAGTAGCTGGAAATACAGGCGCGCGCTACCACGCCTGGCTAATTTTTTTAATTTATTGTAGAGATGAGGTCTCGCCAAGTTGCCCCGGCGGGTCTCGAACCCACTGGCTCAGGCAATCCACTCACCTCAGCCTCCCAAGGCATGGGATAACAGGCTGAGCCACCGAGCCCGGCTTAAGGTTATTTTAATATGTGAAAATATAATATGTGTGTAGAATTATGTGTAAATTGTATAGGCAAGGAGACATTTTCTCATAGATCTTTCTCTTAAAAAGTTATAGGAATTCCTTTACATTCTATGATAGTGGAGTCTATTTAATTTCTCTTAGTCAAAAAATAAAGATATAAAAAAGAGATAGAGGTGCCTGTCAATTATTATAAATAAGAAAATGATGCAATTGAACAAATGCTAAAGACATCTATTATTTATAACTTTCAGACCTGCGCTGCTGTGAATCTTGAAAGTCAAGCCCTATATATGTCATAGAGAAGCACATACAATATCAACTATAATAAAGGCCATGAAAATTTTTCTTTGTGCTGAAGTCAAACCAATAATGAAAAAGCCAAACTATTGTAGAAAAATCTATAAGGCAGTCTTATTCCTTAGAGGTGGCATTTGAAATGAATAATGGTCTACAGTCTTTATGATAATATAGCAAGTATTCATCTCAGTGAAAACAATACAACGAAAGCCTTCTTATCTAGGTAAACAGCCAAATTTAATGACATATAACAAAGGATTTTCACACTTGAATAATTAAAAATACTACTATCTTATTAATACTAATATTAATAATAATAAGTTATATTACTAGTAATATCAATAAGCAATATCAATGTCATATTTTTGACTACAGAAAGATAACCACATGATTACTCTCCTCCCCCATTGTCTTTTCTAATTTTACTCATTCAGCCTCTGATCATGCTTCCCATTTCTAAAACCTTATGCCAGTATGATAGATAAATATTGTTATATGTATACCCTTTCTTTCTGTTTGACACAGAAAATGGCAAACAACATAGAAAGATCTACAGAATTTAACACAATTTTAAAAGAAAAAAATTTAACCATGGACCTTATGGGTGAAATTTTATTTATTATTATCTTAAGGGCACATTCATTTTATGTTTAAAATATAATGTTAAAATTGTATTTAAAAATTAGATTTTAAATAGCCTTATCATACCTCATACCCATATAACCTAAAAGTATTAGAACAGCACAAAAAATAACAAACTTAATTTTTATCTTAAGGCAAATAAAAATCAGGATTCACAGAAACTGAACTTCAGACATTGTTAATTTTCTTTCTGTTGTTTATCACATGTTCAGAAATAGTCACAAGTCTAATCAAACCATTTTATTTCAGTTTTCAGGTCAGTTAGAAGAAGTCATGATAAGAAAAATAATTCTCTACTGGCTATCCTCATCAGCAAGGTCTCAGTTTAAATGAAAACTAGTGAATAGAAAGATTATTAAAGGACATCTACTTAATTAAGATAAACTCTAATCCATTAGCCTAACATACTAAAACAGTTGTAAAGCAGGAATATATCTGAGGATCAACAATTCTGAGGCAGTTTGCATTAGCTGAATGGATGCCTGTTCTCCTTGTAAAGCCAGACTACTACAAAAAGAACAATACTAAAAAAGAAAGCACTAGTTAATGCTATTTTTAAACTTTGTTTTCCCTTTAGGGGCATTTTTCTGATTATATTTTCCTTAATGTTTGGTTTGCTTTTTAAATGTTAAGAAATAACTTTGTTAGAGAGGAGTTTGCATTTACTGACTATCTCTGTAAGGCTCCATACCAATACAAATACCAAAGAAAACATCAATTTTTAACCTATATTAAACACTACCTCTTCATTGATAAAAATGAATATTTATATGCAGACAAATATAAATAATATTTATAGCTCACAAATTCTGAAATAGAAATATACATAGGAGAAGAATTGAGTAGTGATTATCTAATTTCCAGTTATACAATGATAACTGTAATGTAAGTCCTGTCTTCTGATTTCTATGGTACTTTTTTTTTTTTTTTGAGTGGTAGTCTCACTCTGTTGCCCAGGCCTCATCTTTCCACCTCAGTCTTCCATGTAGCTGGAACTACGGGTGCATGCCACCTCGCCTGGCTAATTTTTTGATTTATTGTAGAGGTAAGGTCTCACCAAATTGCCCAGGCTGGTCTTGAACCCATGGGCTCAAACAATCCTCTCACCTCAGCCTCCCAAAGTGCTGGGATTATAGGCATGAGCCACTGCACCAGTTCTATGGCACTTTAAAGGAGGCTTTTCTCCTAAAAAATGAGTACTTACATAAAATACCCTCTTGTATATTAAGTGCCTATGACTTGGCATAAGAAAAAAATAAACATTTCTCTAATCTCACAATCAAGCATTTGGAAAACAGTTATAGATAAATCTAATTATTGATAGAGGAATCCCAGGGAACTATGAATGAAAAAATTTAATTTTGAATATGCCTGAGACTATTTTAATGAAAAACTTTGCTACAATAATACATTTGCATAATTATTTCATAGAAATTATCACAATATGACTGTTTACTCGTTGCAAAATAGAGCAGATAAGGAAGAACCAGATTTGGTGGTATAGACCTTCTCCACTACCTATCACTCCCACATTTATCCCATCCTCCCTTTATAAAATGCAAAGTAGAGCAAATGCTGGAGCTATGCGGTCATCCACAGATCAAGGCAGAAGGGATTATCCTGATTTGATGTCCAGCCCAATAGCTAAGGAAGCCATAGACTTACCTCATATTCTTAACCAACTTCAAATCTCTGCTTAAGTCTCACCTTCTCAATGTGACCTACTCTACTTTATGTTACAGTTTAAACTGCTCTTCCCACTTCCATTTCTACTCTGTTTCCCATCCCCATGCTCGTGGTTTTTGTTTCCATCTAACTTTCTAGTTTATTGATTTATTTACTGTGTTTATTGTGATTCGTGTTTTCTAGCCATTAGGATGCAAATTCCATCAGGATGAAGACGTTATATTTTGTTAACTCATGTATCTACATATAGTCACTCAACAAATATTTGTTGAATGAATGCAAAATCTCAATATTAAATAAAAGTTTCCCATGAGTAGAAGAGAATGCTCAGAATAAGGTGGCTTAGATTTTTCTGAAACTGCTTCTAATGTAGACCAACTAAAAATTCTGAATAAAATATTTTAAAATATATATGGAGATAAAAATGCAACATAGTTTCTCATAAACCATGAATAAAAAGAAAGTGCACAATCACAGGGCTAGAAAGCCCTGGAGCCAGTGACAAAGTACATGTGAAAGATCGGGTGTAGAAATCTTTCTACATAAACCCCTAAGGGCAATACTCTCAGTAGGTGAACTGGAAAAAGCCATCTCACAGAGAGAGTTCCTGAAGATATTTTTCTCTCTTGATCCTAGTGCTGAACAAAATAGAAAAAGAAAAAGGAGATGGTCTCTCTGAAAATGTCTAAATACATATAAGCTCATGGTATTGGAACTAGAATTCATACTGCCTGTGAGTCAATAAAACCTTTTAATTAGACATTTATTTTTAAATTATACTGTATTTAACAACTCTAAATGCTTGCAAAAAGGAAAAAAAATTCTTTCTGAATGAAGTAATCTTAATCTCAAGTTTCAAAGAATTCCTACAGTACTAAGATACTATTTTAAGGACTATAAGCTCTCAATAAAACATGTACTGTATGAGCAAATATATTAGTAAACCAGCACCATTAATAATAGTCACTAGGTTGCTATTAGATATTGTTAATAAATCTACATACATATAATATATACACATGTGAAGACATACTATTATATATGTTTGTGTATGCATCATGTTTGTGTATGCATACTCATGCTATATAGTGCTTGTACACATATATGGCAGACATCAGAATAATGGAACAAAAAATATAAAATAAGATTATATTTATGTAAGAAAAAGAGACTCACAATTGGTCAGTCATATTACAAAAAATAAACAAATAGAACTTTTGGAAAAAATATAAGCAATACCAAAAAAAATTATCAACTGAATTAAATATTACATTGAAAAACCACCCCTATATTTTCAAATTTTACTAACTAAATGAACTTAAGTGCTAAATGATTTTTTACATTATAATCAAAGCCACAACACTGTAAGAAAACCAATAAATTCCCAACTTCAAGGACTGCACTTGAGAATCAGTTTGCTTGAAATAAAATTTTGAAACTGAACAGTCACCTCTTTATGCCTGCTATAAATAGTCCATAACTGCTTTTTAACTTCAGTAGTCAACAGATTTAATTAACCTCTTCTGTACTACACAGACCTTTCTTCTTTTCTAATAAGAACTTCCTTTTCATAAACCTGAAAATACACTCAGACTGTTCTCTATGTACTGTACTGAAAGTCAGCTTTTTTCTCCTTAAAAATCTTCCATATTTCAAAAAAAAGTTTTCCATTCTGGCAATCATATATTTTAGTTATAAACTCTATTTAATCATAATAATTGTTCATTTAATAATGATGCAGTGATTAGTTACTTCATCCTAACACTGCCTAACTATTTATAGTGATTTCAGTTCGATTGCTTAAGCAGCATTGTTTCAGAGATGAATAAGCACATTTTAAATTGACTGACTACAGAAGTACATGGATGGTATGATGAACTCACTCACTTGAATCTACCACACAAGATAATTAAATGTATTTATTATTTGAAGTAATAACTTACCTGATTAATTTCACAGCAATTAATTTTGATTCAAGAGATATTCCACTTGGCTTATATTAAAGTAATCTAGACAAGCGTAAGTACATCAACTGAAGTAAAAAGTTTTATTACGCATTGCTTATTTAAACTCATATTAATTCAATAACTCTATAAGATATTTAAGCAAGATTATATTTCAGTACACATTATAGTGATCCAATTTTCATTTTGTGCACAATAGTATTCTGTCAAAAATAAAAATTATAATTAAAAAAATGTTTTAATCTTAAAACAATATGATAAAGACCATTTATTCTTTTAAAGTAAAATATTAGTGTTTTTCCTTGTTAGATTTTATAACTTTCTTATTAAATTTATTTTTTCTTCTTTTTTTAATTTTAGATTCAGGAGGCACAAGTGCATGTTTGTTACATGATCATATTGCATACTGGAGGGGACTGGGTTTCCGGTGTCCCCATTCCTCAAACAGTGAACATTATACCTAGTAAGTAGCTTCTGAACCCTTTCCCTCCTCTGTTCCCTCCTCCTTTTAGTGCCCCCAGTGTCTGTTATTTCCATCTTTATGTTCATTTAGCTCCCACATATAAGTGAGAACATACAGCGTTTGGTTTTCTGTTTCTGGATTAGTTCATTTAGGATGATGTTCTCCAGCTCCACACATGTTGCTACAAAGAATATGATTCTATTCTTTTTTATTGCTGCATAGTAGTCCATGGTGGTGGTGGTGGTGGTGGTGGTGTGTGTATACACACACACCATGTATACATATATATGTATATAATCCTTATCTAGTCAATCATTGATGTGTATTTAGGTTGGTTCCATAACTTTGCTATTGTGAATAGTGCTGCAATGAACATACAAGTGCAAGAATCTTTGTTATATAATGATTTATTTTTCTTTGGGTAAATACCCAATAGTGAGATAGCTGGGTCAAATGGTAGTTCTATGAGAAAATTTCATATTGTTTTCCCTAGAGGTTGAACTTGTTTACATCTCAACTGAGTGTTCCCTTTTCTCCACATATACCAACATCTGCTGTTCTTTGACTCTTTAATGATAGTTATTAAATTTATTTTATAATATTATTTGTTGATTATTGTAAAATATTGTTTTCCACTTTATCTAATTACTTTTGTTTATAGAACAACTGAAAAAATTTGCTAACCAATATCTTCTTATTATTGATATTTTATTGCCAACTTAATGAGTACTTCATTTGAAAAAATTTTTGACATATGATTAAGGTAGGTTAAATATCTAACTTGACTAGTTGCCCATTTTCAGACTATTTCCTAACACATTTTAGTTTTGAAAAATTTCTAACCATTTCCCATTGATGCATGATACTTCCTCTGTTATATACTATATAATATTCTATATACTAGAGACTTAATTTATCCAACACCCTAACAAAAAACCTAAGCATATAGCATGGAAAAATTGTTAGAGCTTTTATAAAAAGTAATTTACAGCATGTATCTAGAATAATATGTTTATACACACTGAGGAAATATCTTTAATTGTAAGAAATTTTCCTAACATAATAGTTAAGTAAATACCTGAGAAGTTAGGTATACATGTACAAGACTGTAATTCAGATATTTTAGGCAATGGAAATGTAAATGGCTGGGCGTGGTGGCTCATGCCCTTAATCCTAGCACTTGGGAGGCCAAGGTGAGAGAATTGCCTAAGCCCACACGTTCGAGACCAGACTGGACAACTTGGAGAGGCCTCATCTCTATAATAAAACAAAAAAATTGGCCAGACATGGTGGCCGTGCCTGTAATTCCAGCTACTTGGAAGACTGAGACAGAAGGATCTCCTGAGCCCAGCAGGTTGAGGCTGCGGTGGCCGTGAATGTGCCACTGCACTCCGGCCTGGGTGACAGAGTGAGACTCCAACTCAAAAAAAAGAAACAAAATGTAAAGATAATTGAATAGATAGCTACATAAATAAATTATGATCATCCATAAAATGTATTATACTGTCACTAAAATTAATAATTTTTAAAACAGTTGCTGACATGAAATATGCTGATTTTGTAATGTACGGTGGAAAAGCGTTCTGCTAACTATAGTATTCAACTTTAAGGTATGCAGAGCTATTTGCTTCTGAATTTAAAACTTCTTAAAGTATATAGCAAAGGTTAACAGTAGATGTTGACAAGAGCATAATTATAAGTTATATGATTTATAATCTTGTTTTCCAAAAATGTATACATTGAGTAAACATTATTTTCATGAGATAAAATAACTCATTTTCTAAAACATTTGATACATAATGCAGTATCTGAGAGAAGTATGCTATAATTACAGAATAAAAATAATTTGATTTTGAACAAGATGGTGAACAACAGCCCCAGACCCTCTTTTCTCCCATGGAGGGAGGATTCAACATGGAGACACTGATTAAACAAGAGTATGCAAACCATTTCCTTTGTAAGAAATTCAGCAAAAAGCTCAGAAGATCCTACACAACGTGAGCATGAAACCGCCACATAAAAGTTGTCTTAGTCTGTTTTGTGCTATTACAACAAAATATCAAAGACTGGGTAATTTATAAAGAAAAGAAAATTTTTTCTCACAATTCTGGAGGCTAAGAAATCCAAGATCAAGATAACAAAATATTTGGTGTTTATTAAGGGTCTTGTCTCCACTTCCAAGATAGTGCTCTGAACACTGCATCCTCCAGTGGCAAGGGAAATACTGTTCTCCACATGACAGAAGAGCACAAAGGCAAGAGAGCAAGAGGAGACTGAACTAGACCTTTTATAATTACACCAAAGCCACCCATGAGGGTGGAGCCCTTATGATACATTCACCTCTTAAAAATCCCACCTCATAACATTGTTACAATGGCAACTAAATTTCAATATTAGTTTTGTAGAGGGCAAACATTCAACCATAGAAGAAGGAAAAGTTATGCTACTCTCTGGCCACAGTCTCTACCCCTAGCACAGCACCATGAAATAAAGAGGAAATTCCCCGTTCTCCTTGGTTTCTCCATGGGGAGGGGAAAAAACAAGACTGGATCATACATTCAGTGTTCACACTTTTATGGGAGAAGAGAGCTGCTGAAGAAATAGATGCTGTCTCAAATGTCTCAAAGCACTGATGGGACACAGCATACTCTAGATATGAAGGTGCCACTGAAGTAAAAAGAGCTTGGTAGCATTCTGCTTTTCCAGAGGACCAATGGTACAAGAAGCAGACACCAGAAGAAGTAAGAGCTTATAAGTGACTGGAAACAAGCAAACAGACAAACAAAAAACTAGTGAATCTCTTTAATTGGAATTTTACAGGCAAAGTTTGAGAAGACACATCTACAGAAAAAGTTTAAGAACTTTAAAAACTCTAGCAAGGTTAAATAGTGAAAGTTGTTTTTTTTATAAACATTCTATAGGCGGGCCTCAGTGGCTCAGCCTGTAATACCAGCACTTTGGGAGGCTGAGGCAAGTGGATTGCCTGAGCCCACGAGATTGATACCAGCCTGGGCAACTTGGTGAGATCTCGTCTCTACAATAAAAATAAAAATAAAAATTAGCTGGGTGTGGTAGCGTGTGCCTGAAGTTCTGGCTATTTGGAAGGCTGAGGCCGAAGGATCACCAGAGCCCAGTATGTCAACCCCAGGGTGGCCTTGACCATGCCACTGCATTCCAACCTAGGCAATGGAGTAAGACTGCAATTCAAAAAAATATATATATCTATAAAGACTAGGAGAAGAAAGATGACTGCATTTTTTAAAAATACAGATAAGAGCTAGAAGAGGAAGATGGAGACGGCACAGGTGGGACTGTGAGATTCTCCGAAAGTGAGTTCCCATAAAGACTCTTGCTTCCCTCCCCGCACCCCCCAACCCCTGCCAGTCACACTGGTCCGAGGGCCTCCAGGCCTCGGTCCCACACACTGCCTGGCTACCGCAGCCCCACCGCTGCTCCGCCCCAGGCGGCCTCAGGCCCCTGGCCACATGGAGCTCCCAGCTCCTTCCCTGGCTATGCTGCCTCATTCAGCTCCAAGTCCCAGCCGCCTGTGGAGGTCCTCGGATCCTGCCGTGTGGAGATCTGGGTTCCCTTGCTGGCTACATTGCTCTGCCTGGCACCCAGCCACTGTCAGTTCCCGTGGAGGCCCTCCATGCCCACCCCTCAGAGCTACTGGCTGCATCACTGGCCGAAGCGCCCCACACGTGGTCCAAAGCCACCACCGGCACTGGTCCCTTGGAGCTCCAGGTCCCCAACCTGGCTGAGGCCCCCAGCCCCATCTCAAGCCGCCATCGCCCAGGGAGGCTCTAGGCACCCACCCCTCAGAGATACCAGCTCCATCCCTGGCTGAAGCACTCCTCACACAGCCCAAAGCCGCCACCGGCGCCCACCCCTCAGAACTTCAAGTCCCCGCCCTGGTGAGGTGCCCAGCCCCATCTCAAGCCGCCATTGCCCAGGGAGGCCCTAGGTGCCCACCCCTCAGAGCTCCGGGTCCCTGCCCTGGCTGAGGTGCCTAGCCCCATCTCAAGTCGCTGTTGTCCAGGGAGGCCGTGGCACCCGCCCCTTGGAGCTGTGGGCTCCATCCCTGCCATGGGCATCCCACCAGGCCCAAGGCTGCTGCTGCCCGCATAGGCCCCCGGGTGCCCATGCCTTGGAGCTCCCGGACCCCACCTGGGCTGAAGCACCCAGTCCCACCTGGAGCCACTGTCCCCGCGGAGGCCCCCAGCGCCCATGCCTCGGAGCTCCAGTCCCTGCCCAGGCTGCACCCAGCCCTGCCTTGAGCTGCCGCCTCCCCGTGGAGGCTCCCGGAGCTCCAGGCCCCCTCCCAGACCTAAGCGCCCTGCCCTGCCCCCAGCCGCTGCCACTCACAGAACTCCGGGCTCCCTCCCCAGCTGTAGCACCCAGCCCCACCCCAAGCCTCCACCACCCAGGGAAGCCCAAGAATCCTTCCCCATGGAGCTCTGGGCTTTCTTGTTGGCTACACCACCCCGCTCCCTAGCCACCCTGACCACTGCGCTGACCAGCAATGCTCAGCAGTCTCACACTCCACCTCCCCCAACATGCCCCTGACCACAGTGGGACCAGAGAACATCTGGAGCTAGAGACCAGGCAGAGACCTGCATTGCCCCATGAGCTCCACTCAGTTCTGTGCATCCTCCAGTCTGGGACCTAAGAACAAAGAAAGAAAAAGAGGCCCAAGTCGCATGTGACATGCCAACGTACAGCACCCAGCTGTCTCGCAATCCGCCCCCCACAACTAGATCTCACAGCAGTAGAACCTGGGATCATCTGGAGCCCGGTGACCAGGCAGAGACCTGCAGTGACTCACCCACCCAGCTCTGCCTAACCTCCAACTTGGGAGCTAAGACCTCATGGTTGTGTAAGGGAACAGTACAGCTTAAGGAGGTTGGTCAGCTTGTGTGCGTATATGATTGTATGTCCTAGTTTGTCTGTTGTTGTCGCTGTTGCTTTTTTTGCTTGATTGTTTTTATTTTTGTTTTCTCTTACTCTTATCTGTCTTCAGGTCTATTTTCATTTATTAGTGGGTGGCTCTGTCTGTTCTCCCTTTTACTCTCCTGTCTCCACCTTCCACTTCTCCCTCTCCCTGTTCCATTTCTTTCCCTTTTTTTACATCATTTTACTTTCAGGGAGCAAACCAATATCCTTACTTCATGAACAGATTACAAGGCAATGGGAAGCAGGATCCAGCGTATCACCCATCAGTGGATACTGGGGTCTGCATATAAATTTTGAATCACAGATCCCCCCTCAAATAAATCTCAAAGTTGCAAAAAGTATAACCCTCAACCTACAGTCCAGTCTCAAAATCGAACAAAGCCAGAAGATTCACATAAGGAAGAATAGGAGATTGAGCAAACAGAAGCAAAAAGCAACCCTGCCACATCTGAAGAACAGATTTAAAGAAGACGGGGAGGGGCTGAGGAAAAAGTGGGGAGGAAATTCTACACAAATGAAGAAAAATTAAAAGAAGAATATGGGTCTCACACAGACCCTTGGGAGATCAGATATTGAGAAAACAGACTTCGGAATGCAAACAATGAAGAGCCCCCAGAATGACTGGTCACATACTACAAACCCAGATATCAAAACATTATTAGAGAGAATAAAAAGAACGGAGGAGAGACAAGAGGAAAATAGGAAGGAGTTGATAACTGAGATAACAGCAGTAAGAATACTGTGATTGAAATAAATAACAAACTAATAAGCATGGAAAGCAGAATTAGCCAAACAGAAGACAGAATCTCAGAACTTGAAGACCAAAATATAAGACTAAACCAAACTGTCAAAAACATAGAAAAGCAGCTTAAAAAGACAGAACAAAACCTTCAAGAGATGAGCAATTACTTCAAGAGAACGAACCTAAGAGTAATTGGCCTTCCTGAGGCAGAGAGACAGAGACCACCTTGGAACAAATATTTCATGAAATTATTCAAGAAAACTTCCCTCACCTCATTAATGATGTGAAAATTCAAACACAAGAAATTCAGAGAACCCCAGCAAGACAGCAAAAGAGAAGCCCAACTCCTAGGTACATAATAATCTGCCCAAACAAAGTAGGTATAAAAGAAAAAAATCTTAAAAGCAGCAAGAGAAAAAGGTCAGACTATCTACCAGGGAAGACCAATCAGAATAGCAGCAGATTTATCTACAGACACCCTTCAGGCTAGGAGAGCTTGGAGCCCAATAGTCAAAGTTCTCAAAGATAACAATTTCAACCAAGAATAACCTGCCCAGCCAAGCTAAGCTTCATCAGTGAGGGAGAATTAAAATCATTCCCAGACATCCAATCCCTAAGAACTTACACTGCCTCCAGTCCAATCCTACAAGAAACTCTTAAGAAAGTATTAAACACAGAAGAAAAGGGAAAAAGAACAATGATGTTCTTCACAAGAGTGCAGGGAAAAGATTGAGAACACACATGAACCAATACAAAAAACCAAACGAAAGACAACAAACAAGTACAACAACTCTAAAGAACATCATGGCAAAAATAAACCCTCACATTTCAATAACTAGCCTGAATGCGAATGAACTAAATGCACCCCTGAAAACACAAAGGATGACAAAATGGATAAAATATCATGAGGCAACAATATATTGTCTCCAAGAGACTCATCTCAGCAGAAAGGACACTCACAGACTCAAAGTAAGAAGATGGGAAACAAATTTTCAGGCAAACGGAATAAAATAGAAAGCTGGAGTTGCAGTCTTAATCTCAGACAGAATACCCTTAAGCTATCAAAAATCAAAAAAGATGAAGAAGGTCACTATATAATGATAAAAGGTTCAATTCATCAACAAGAAATATCCACCCTAAACATATATGCACCAATATAGGAGCACCAATGTTCATGAAGCAGCTTCTAGGCAAACTTAAAAAAGAGATTGATTCTAACACTATCATCGTGGGGGACTTTAACACCGCACTCACAACCTTAGACAGATCATCAAGATAAAAAATCAGCAAGGACACCCAGAACCTCAATGAGACTCTTGAACAAATGGACTTAATTGATACTTTCAGAACACTCCACCCAATGACCACAGAATATACATTCTACTCACCACCACATGGAACATACTCCAAGGTCGACCACATCATTGGCCATTAATCAAACATAAACAAATTTCATAAGATGGAAATTTTGCCATGCACCTTTTCAGACCACAGTGAAATCAAAATAAATATCAACACCAACAAAATTTTCCCAAAGCCCACAAAGACATGGTCACTAAACAGCATGATGCTGAACAACTACTGGGTCAACACTGAAATCAAAGAAGAAATTGAAAGATTCCTGGAAACAAATGAAAATGAAGAAACATCTTACCAAAACCTCTGGGATGCCATGAAATCAGTTTTAAGAAGGGAATTTATATCTCTACGAGCACACATCAAGAAAACAGAAAAATTACAAGTGGAGAGCCTAACAAACCACCTAAGGGAGCTGGAAAGAGAAGACCACCAAAACCCCAACTTTAGCAGAAGAACCCAAATCATAAAAATAAGAGCCCAAATACAGGACATAGAAGACAAAAATATCATAGAAAACATCAACAAAACAAAAAGCTGGTTCTTTGAAAGAATTAACAAAAGTGATGGGTCCTTAGACAGATTGACCAAAAAAAAGAGAAAAAAAGTCCAAATAAACACAATCAGAAATAAAAAAGATCAAATCACAACTGACCCTGAAGAAATACAAAAAATTATCAGAGATTACTAAGTACACCTATATGGTAATGAACTTGATAACCTAGATGAAATGGAAGACTTTCTGTATTACACAACCTACCTAAGTTGAAACAAGACATTGAGACACTGAATAGACCAATAACAACCCAGGAAATTGACACTGTCATATAAAAACTAGCTACAAAAGAAAGTCCTGGACCAGATGGCTTTCCAGCAGAATTCTACAAAGCATACAAGGAAAAGCTGATACCAATTCTATTGAAAGTATTTGAGGCAATTAGAAAGATGAAACTCTCCCCAAATCATTTTATGAAGCTAACATTACACGGATACTCAAACCAGGTAAAGATGTAACAAAGAAAGATAACTACAGGCCAATATCCCTTGTGAACATAGATGCAAAATTCCTCAACCAAATTCTAGCAATTCAGATCCAAAAACACATCTTAAAAATCATCTACCATGACCAAGTAGGCTTCATCCCCAGGATGCAGGGCTGGTTCAACATTCACAAGACCATAAATGTCCTTAAATACATCAACAGATGTAAAAACAAGAACCCATGATTATCTCATTAGATGCAGAAAAACCTTTTGATAAAATTCAGCATCCTTCTTGATAAAAACCCTCAAACACTTAGGTGTAGAAGGAATATACCTCAAAATAGTAAGTGCCATCTATGACAAAACCACAGCTAACATATTGCTAAATGCACAGAAACTGAAAACATTTCCCCTGAAAACTGAAACAAGACAAGGCTGCCTACTCTTACCCCTCTTGTTCAATATTGTGTTGGAAGTTCTAGCCCAGGCAATTAGATAAGAGAAGGAAATCAGGGATATCCAAATAGGAAAAGAGGAAGTCAAGTTTTTCCTCTTTGCTGATGATATGATCCTATACCTTGCATTCCTATATACCAACAATAAGCAGGCAGAGACCCAAATAAAAATCACAATCCCATTCACAATAGCCACACAAAAAAATGAAATACCTCGGCATCTTCCTAACCAGAGAAGTGGAAGACCTTTACAATGAGAATTACAAAATACTGCTCAAAGAAATCCAAGAAGATACAAACAAATGGAAAAATATATCATGCTCATGGATAGGAAGAATCAACATTAAGATGTCCATTCTACCAAAGGCAATCTACAGAGTCAATGCAATACCCATTAAGTTACCAACATCATTCTTCTCAGACCTGGAAATGACAATACAGAAATTCATATGGAAACATAAACAACCACGAGTAACCAAAACAATCCTTAGCAAGAGTAACTAAGCATGAGGTATCACACTTCCAGACTTCAAACTCTACTATAAAGGTATAGTAATCAAAATAGCCTGGTATTGGTATAAAAACAGGCACACAGACCAATGGAACAGGATAGAGATTCCGGAAGCAAAGCCTCAATTTCTCAACCAACTCATCTTTGACAAAGTCTCCAACAGCAACTGCTGGGGAGAGGAAAACCTATTCAGTAAATGGTGCTGGTAAAACTGGCTGACCACATGCAGAAGACTGAAATAGGACCCCTACCTATCATCATACACAAAAATTACCTCTAAATGGATCAAAGACCTAAACGTAAAACCTCAAACTATAAGAATCCTAGAAAACACAAGAGACACCCTTATGGAAATCGAAACTGGGAACCCATTCCTACTCAGAACCCTAAAGACCAATACCTTAAGAAATAAGATAGATAAGTGGGACCTCATCAAATTAACAACCTTCTGCAAAGCAAAGGAAACCATCAAGAGAACAGGGAGAAAGCCCACAGAATGGGAAAAATTATTTGCCAACTGTATATCTGACAAAGGCCTAACATCTAGGATCTACAAGGAACTCAAACACACCAAATGGAAAAAAACAAACAGCCCCTTTAAAAAGTGGGCAAAAGACATGAATAGACACTTCTCAAAAGAAGATATAAGGGCAGCCAACAGACACATGAAAAAGTGCTCAGTCTCACTCATCATCAGAGAAATGCAAATCAAAACCACACTGAGATACCACCTAACCCCTGTAAGAATGGCCTTCATTAATAAAACAAACAACAACAGATGCTAGCGAGGATGTGGAGAAAAAGGAATGCTTCTGCACTACTGGTGGGAATGCAGACTTGTACAACCTCTCTGGAAGACAGTCTGGAGATTTCTGAAAGAACTAGAAATTGACCTTCCATATAATTCAGGAATTCCCCTATTGGGAATATACCCAGAGGAACTCAAATTATTCCACAAAAAAGATACCTGCACACGTATGTTTATTGCAGCTCTATTCACAATAGCAAAAACTTGGAACCAACCATGTTGCCCATCGAAACTGGACTGGATAAAAAAAAGTGGTACATATATATACAATGGAATATTATGCAGCCATAAAGAACGACAAATATATGGACTTTGCAGCAAGCTGGATGGATTTGGAGTTAATCATGCTCAGTGATTTATCACAGGAACAAAGAACAGAGTTCCATATGTTCTCACTCATAAGAGGACCTTGAACAATTATAATGCTATAAGAAAGCGATTGGCACTAATGGGAAACTGTTGTGGGGGGTTGGGATTGGCAGTTGAGGGAATCTGCTAGGGGAGGGAGGGGCATGCCTCATTATCATGGGAACCTGCATGATCAATGTTTGTATACCTAACCCTGAACTGTATCCCACATCGTTACAATAAAATTTTTTTTAAAAAACTAGGTATAAAATAATAAATAAATAATAAATAAAAATAAAGATACAGATACTAACACAAATGTGTAAGAAATATGAAAAAATGGGAATAATGACAATCAAAATAACAAAATAGAATTAATAGAACTCCAGATACCTTTTAAAAATGATCTAAAGGAATGGAGTTAGATAAATAACCTGACAAATACATTAGTAAAAAAGAAAAGAGATCCTAAGAAAGTATCCATATAAATATAATGAAATGACCTTTGGCAAAGGAGCAAAGACAATACAATGGAGAGAAGGTACTCTTTTCAACAAATGGTGATAGAACAACAGTACATTCACATGCAAAAAAGTGAATCTAGACAAAGACCTTATATTCTTCACAAAAATTAACTCAAAATGGATCACAGACCTGAATGTAAAGTGAAAAACTATAAAACTACTAAGAGACAACTGTTGATTTCCTAGGAAAAGATAGTCCTTAAAAGATAGAAGATCTAGATGACCTTGAATTTTGTAATGACATTTTAGAAATGACACCAAAACTATGATCCATGAACAAAAGAATTGATAAGCTACTTATTAATTAATAAAGGAAGTTAAGCAAACAATCTAATTACAATAGCATAAAAAAGAATAAAATATTTAGGAATAAGGTTTCCATGGAAGTGAAAGATTTGCACACTGAAAACTATAAAATATAACTAAAAATTTAAAGAATACATAAATAAATGAAAAGATACCCTTGTTCATTGAGTGACTTATTCTTGTTAAAATGTTCACACTACAAAGTCTCATTTCTTCATATTTATTTCTTCACATTTACTCAGCAATCTTACTTTTAAATATTTATTCCAAGGTATTGAATTCATCATCTCAAAAAAATATTTGCATCATCATGTTTGTTGCATCATTATTTACAATAGTCGATGGTAGAAACAAAGTGTCCACTGACGAATGGGTAAATATAATGTTATAATTCATCTATAAAAAAGAAGGAATTGGAATCGGGCCAAGATGGCGACCGGGCAGCGTGGTCTGTGAGACCTCCACAGAAGAGGACACAGAAAGACTCCGGATCTCTCCCAGGGGGCCTGCTCTCCACACGGAACTTGTCCAAGGACACCGCAGAGGCATTACAGCGGGCCTGAGGTAAAAGCGGCCGCCGCCCCCGGCCCACCAGCGCCGCGGACGCAGTCCACCGGAGGCACGCCGCCGCCGCCCGGGCACCCGAGATGAACCGGGGCCCCGCCCACACCACGGAGGCTGCCGGTGCGAGGCGCGCCACCGCCGCTGCCGACGCCCGGGCACCTGGGGCGTGCCGCCGCCGAGGCGACCCGGGGCCCCGCCCACGCCGCGGACGCCGCCGGCGCGAGGCGCGCCGCCGCCGCCGCCCGGGCACCCAGGGTGCGCTGCCACGGGTGCCGCCGCCGAGAGGACCCGGGGCCCCGCCCACGCCACGGACGCCACCGCCTTGGCCACCCGGGGCCCGCCCACGCCAGCGATCCAGGGGGCGCCCATGCCGCAGGCGCTGCTGCCCCAAGGTGCCACCGCCCTCACCGGCGACCCGGGGCCCACCACCGCTGCAGCCGCTACCAGCGACCTGGTGGCGCCACTGCTGCAAGCGGCTCAGTGA
>CAUYQG010068057.1:0-26024 GCA_963574415.1 Tarsius wallacei
GGATTACAGGCATGAGCCACCATGCCTAACCAGAGCAAGGCATTTTTAAATTGGTGAATATTAAGGTAGTAAATAACATTCTTGACACAGGGTGCATAGGATAAGTTGATGATGAAGGGGTTATGTCTACACTAAGTGACCGGCAGCCCCCCAGTGAGGGCTTATTCTCAAGTGTCCGCCTGGCACCAGCCTCTTACAATTGACTGTGGGTACCAGATGACTGGTGTTTTAAAAAAAACACCAAAACATAAAAATTTTTTTAGAATGTATATTCTCATTGAGGAAAATTTGGAAAATACAGAAAAGCATAATATAGAAAATGTCCTGCAATCCTTCTACATGATGATAATCACCAGGGACTGCAGTAGTCTGCTGGTCCCTGGGTCCCTTTGACAGCAAATCCTTAATAGAAAGTTGACACAGATTGCAAGAGCTTGAGAGGAGAGAAGGAACAGACCTCAGTGGAAGAGCTAAAGCAGTGGCCACTGGTGTCCTTTCTGGACTGGGCCACTGGGAGTATTTTGGGGTTTTTTTAGGCTAAAGAGAAGACAGTGAAGAAAGAAAGGATAAAATGGAAGGTGAACTGTGGGGGGAACTTAGTTGAGAGAAAGCACCCAGAGGAGACAGATTCTAAGAGGGAATCTACAATTTTTCCAGAAAATTCTAACCATGATTCCCATAGAAGAGGAGAAGCAGGTGAGGAAGCTGTGTGGCCTCCATTTTCCAGCAAAGGAGGCAGCAGGGTCCTATACCAAGGACCAGATAGGTGGCAGTGGACCTGGGGGTTTCAGGAGGGAATTCATGTATTTGAATTCATGAGGGAGTCAAGCAGGTATAAATACACCTAGGACCCTGAGGTGGCTGCTGTGACTGGGTCAAGACTAGTCGACATGCTTGGGTGACTTTCTCTAGCCAGGTGAGGTAGCATCATGGAGAAAACGGATACCTGGGTCAGTTGTGGTTGGGGATTGGCAGGGTCAGCCTGGCAGAGCTGAGCTGGGAAGACTGAAGCTAGACCTACTGGGCTTTGGAATCCAGGCAAAGGAAGACTCTTAATAAAGACACGGGAGTGGTGGCCACAGAACTGCAGTAGAGAGGGACGGGGAGATGGAAGCATGAGGCTGCGAGGCAGGCTAGAGGTCTGAGGGGGTGGGAGTTATGAAGGCAGTGGAGTAACAAGGACAGCAGTCTTCTAGTGAGTAACTCATGCTAAGGGTTTCCAGCTATGGAGGCCTTGAAGGGAGGTTAGGAGGTCTGGGTGGTCCAGGGACAGTGAGGGCACAGTTTACAGAAACATGGTGGAGAAGACATAACTGGGTCAGCCTTGGCTGGGGATTGGCAGAGTCAGCCTGGAAGGAGGAAACACCAAGAGGAAGACTGTGGTCCTGATGCTGAAGAAACTTGGGAGGGAGAGTGTCAGAGAAGTCAGCCACGGTTCAGAGAGGCAGTGAGAGGGGTATTCCCTGAGTGGCCTGCTTGGGCTCGGATGCCGGGCAGGAACGCGAGAGGCAGAGTGCTCCATTGGTTTCCACTGCAGAGACTTTGGGGACTAGACACACTCCCAGCCCCAGGTCTCAACAGCCAGGAACACACGCCCATCACATGGACTTGCCGTGCTGGGGAGAACACTGCTTGTTACTCCCTTATACAAAAAGTACAAAGAATAAAGTAAAGCCAAAATGCATGTTCCTCATGATCATCTTTTTTTTTTAACTGAAAGGAAGTGGCAGAGCCGCTTTTGGATCTGAAGGAAGGAATAGAGCAGTTGGAGAACAACAAAACCTTGGGCTTTATCCTGTCTACCCTCTTAGCCATCGGGAACTTTCTAAATGGAACTAATGTAAGTCCTCCTCACCCTGCTGCCTCTCTTGTCCCTTGCCAGCATTTGCCCATGGAGGTTGTCCCTCACATCCCCCCAAAGCACGGTAGAACAAACGACTTTTGTATCTTCTTGCTGAGAATCTAGAAGGAATTTTGTTTTTAAAATATCAGGGCCTATTTATTTGAGCCTGAATCTTATTATAAATAAGAAAACTTAGAAAAATAAGCACAGTCTTCCTTATGAAGTGTGGCTGCTCTCAAAGTTGACACTGGAAAATTTTCTTCTGTCCTTTTTTTCCCTGAGTTTATCACTCAAAAAAAAAAAACCTTTTATTTTTAATTGACCCATCTTTGGTCAGGAAGTAGGCTACCAGGCAAGAGGAGTAGGAGGCTGTGGATACGCAGATGTCAGAGGCCAGTCCCGCAGCACCCTGATTTAGGGGTGAGCTCTGGGATGGGGCCCAGGGCCGTGGTGGAACAGGCTAGAAGCTCACTCGTTTCCAGTGTTGCTGGCCCACATGTGATCAGCCAAGATCGGGGGCGCATGTGACCTGGGAAGGTTCAGCCATGGAGAAAATTAATATTGGGCTCCCACAGATGGACATTGTCACCATCTGTGCCATTCTAAGAGCCTGCGCAAAACATGTTCTTCTTGTCTCTAATTGTCAAACAGGCCAAAGCGTTTGAGTTAAGCTACCTCGAGAAGGTTCCAGAAGTCAAAGACACAGTACACAAGCAGTCGCTTCTTCACCACGTGTGCACTATGGTGGTGGAAAACTTCCCAGACAGCTCCGATCTGTACTCAGAGATCGGGGCCATCACCAGGTCAGCCAAGGTACGTCTGCAGATGTTGGGGAGTGAGCCCTGCCTTAGCCTCAGATGTGGGGTCGTTATCAGTCATTCCTGAGGAACACGCGCTCTATGAAGTGCAGCATCCAAGTGTTGCCTGCATTCCCTGCCCTAGAGTTGGGAATATCATTTGTTTTGTGCCATTTCTAATGAACTTTTAAGATCTTTTTCCTATCTCTTGTTCTCAGCCGGATTCTTTCCTACTGAGGTATGTCAGGCAAGCCTCCCATCCCATCCCCAGCTCCTGTGGCCACTTCGAGCAGTGATGCTCACCAGACTGGATTCTCCAGAACACTAAAACTGCACAGCTTGTCTTAAGTGGACAGACGTGTTCAAAAGATGCAATTTGGCTCCTCCTGAGATGTCCATGGGACCTTGCAGTGAGGTGTGGAGCCAGGAAACAGGGAAACAGAGGCATGTCTGGCCCCTGCTCCCCTTGGTCAGCTGTGCCTATGATCTTACCCAGAGGGAACGTTTTTATAGGGCTGTAAAAGGTATATAGCCTTGGCCGTTTAGCTGCACATTTTTAAAGTGAGTGCAGAGTTAATATCTCCATGAGCTTATGGTTTATTAGAAAAGAGACGTTCACAGTATGTGGACACCCAGCTGCCTCTGGTGCCGGTGGACCACTGAGGCTGAACAACTCCTAGGGGCGTCCCAAACACACAAGAACTGGGAGATGGGAAGGTCTTGGGGTCACAGGAAACTCATTGGGGGAGGACAGTGCCCTTGAATAGGGCACAGAAGCCAGGCCAGTGTGGAGGAATCTTCTAGAAACATGACCCCAGCTGGAGAGCTGAGCTGAAGGTGCTGGGATGCATTGGAATCCAGTAAAGAGAGGAGGAAAGAGAGCTAGGGGCACAGGAGGGAAGGAATGGGAGGGGACTGCCAAGGCCTCTTTAGAGGGACTCATCTACTGTCTGCCTTCTTCCACAGCCCTGGCTCGGGGGGGACCTGGTGGCCAGGAGCCTCCTCTGTCTGCCCCTGGAGCCACAGGCTGGCCACTGCTGGGCATACTGTAAGGTTCTGAGCTGGCATGACGGATTTTTTTTTTCTCAGCTCTATTGTACCATAAGAAAGTGAAGCCTTCCTATCTGGACCCAGAATTCCTTTGGTTTCAGAACCTGTCCTCATTGACTTGATCCCTTCTGTTGGCCTTCTGGGCATGGCTCCAGCAAGTCCCCTGTAGGCTCTGCTCTCAGACCCCATCACTAGCCTGGTGTGACAGCCCACCTCCATGCATCTTCTCCTGACTTCCTGGCTCTAAGTCTTTCTCTCCTTCACTCGCAGCCCGCCCACCCCAGCCCTTCCCTTCGGCTCACCCATGTGTTCATTTGTTTCTTCCTCCCCTCCTGTCCTTCTTAACTTCTTCCTCATCCCATGTCTCCCACTGCTAAATGTGGCCCCCGGTATATTTTTTCATCACTAAGTGACTCTCTGATTCACAAACTTTTAGTCTAGAATTCTGAAAGTCTTACCTTAGAGAGCCTCGTCTCAGGTTAACTCAATCTGTCCAAATTATTTGCCCTTCCCTGAATACACAGAATGTGCTCTGTCACATCTGTTCCTTGTATGTGTGATTTGGATCTGATGGTAAGACCTCACGCCTACATACATACATACACACACACACACACACTAACACACACATGCCTGCTGTGTGCTATACATCCTTCAGAGCTTGGTGATCACCTGTCTGGATATTGAGTCCCCTTGAGAACAAGAATTTGGTCTCATTTAGCATTTGTGTTTATGAGGTCCGACAATTAGGTTCACGAACCATCTGAGAAAAAGTGCTACATAGCTCATTGCTGAATATCACTATGGTCACCTTCAAAGTACTCTGCTTAGGAAGCTATGTACCAACATCAGTGCCTAGTCCACCCATCAAAGCAATTCTGGAACTCTTTTTCTGGAATGGCCATCAGAGCTGTTGTCATTATTTGTTGAGGTCTGACAATTAAGTTCATGAACTTGCCATGTGCACGTACGTTGGCAGCACTGTACAAATTACTGGAATACCCTCCCTACTCACCTGATCTGGCCCCCAATGGCTTTTTTCTTTACCTGAAAATAAAGGAAATTTTGCAAGAAAGACATTTGATGACATTTAGGACATCAAGGGTAATACAACGACAGCTCTGATGACCATTCCAGAAAAAGAGTTCCACAATTGCTTTGATGGACGGGCTAGGTGCTGGTATCAGTGCATAGCTTCCCAAGGGGAGTACTTCAAAGGTGACCATAGTGATATTCAGCAGTGAGGTATGTAACACTTTTTCTAGGATGAGTTTGTGAACTTAATTGTCAGACCATGTATGTTCAAGGCCTGGTTTAGGAACTGCTGTGTGCTAGTTTTTCCATGAGCGTTGGTTGAGTGAGTGAGTGGGTAGATTAATAAAATAATTTGTTATACAGACTACAAAGGGGACACTGGCTGCCCATTATGTGGCCCCAGTGTAGCAGAGTTGTCCTCAGAGGACTGGGATACATTCCTCAACCTTAAGTGAAATATCATCTCTAAAGAACAAGAGGGCTCTGAAAAATTTTATGAGACATCTCCTCAGTTCATCTTGTACTGGGGTTCCTTAATATCATGTTTTAATTTACAGTTCCCAAAGACTTTCCTAAGATTTCTTTCCAAGTATGGTCCCCCAAAAAGGTGATGCGTCTATTGGGTTCATTTGGAGAACAGATTTATCACTAAATAATTTGATGTCAAGATAATGACAATTCCATATGTGAATAATTTTTAGGCCATAAATGTGTTTGTAGTTCAAGCTGTAAATTTGGTTTTGATGTTTGTTTCTTCCCAGAGGCAGTCTGGTCTTCTGGTTCAGGTTGCTACTTGGTGGTTTCAGCGCATTTGCGATGTTCTTGCTCTGATTTTCAGGTCGACTTTGATCAACTTCAGGATAATTTATGTCAAATGGAGAGAAGATGCAAGGCTTCATGGGATCATCTCAAGGCAATTGCAAAACATGAGATGAAACCCGTTTTAAAACAACGGATGTCGGAGTTCCTAAAAGACTGTGCAGAGCGAATAATAATTTTAAAGATTGTCCATAGAAGGATAATTAACAGGTAAATGATGGAGGACCTTACAGAAACATCATGCAATGACATGTTCTAGGTTAAATTTACAGACATTTTCCTGTACGTTCTTGGGATTTAGCAAGTGCACAAGGATATCAATGTTGAACAGTTTCATGAATACTTAATTTTTCTTAAGCACACAATAATATAATGACATTGAATCTTGAAGTTAGAAGGAATCTCAAAGATAATTTGATCTAAAAATCCTACCTTTTTTTCTTGAGTCAAGGTCTCATTCTGTTGCCCAGGCTGGAGTGTAGTAGCACAGTCACGGCTCACTGTAGCCTCAGACTCCTGGGCTCAAGTGATCCTCCCACCCCAGCCTCTCAAGTAGCTGGGAATACAGGTGCATGCCATCATGCCTGAATAATTTTTTGATTTTCTTGTAGAGATGAGGTCTCATTGTGTTGCCCAGGCTGGTCTCGAACTCCTGGGCTCAAGTGATCCTCCCACCTCAGCCTCCCCAAGTGCTAGAATTATAAGTGTGAGGCACCGTGTCCGGCACAAAATTCCTGCTTGATCAGGAAGGACATGACATTTATAGGATCTTTGACAAATCGAATACTGCACCTCTGTATTTGCTTGAACAGTTTCCCCTATGGAGAGCACACTCCCTGGCAAGGCAGCTCTACTCTTAGAAAACTTCCTCCTTTGCCTGACCCACAATCAGCCCTTGCAGGACTGGCCAGGCATGGATTCTCTGACCACTCTTCTACCCCACAGTTGATTTGAGTGAGGTCTGGGTCTACTACACACTGTCCTCTGGGGCAGCCCTCATCCAAGAGGACCCTGGAGACAACAGTGCCATGTCAGACCTTGCTTTGTCCACAAGGTGGCTAACTGAGGTCCAGAAAGTCTCCGTGGATGTCCAGGGCTGTTCCACAGAAAGTGGTGGCAGCTCTAGGACTAGATCTGGGGACTTCTGAATTCCCAGTCAGGGCTCTCTTCTTTGTTTTCTCACAGAGCATGGCTGTAGGACCCTCATCCATCCTTCCTTCTTCCTCCCACCTTCCCCTTCCTTTTCTCATTTCCTTCTTTTACCTTTCTTAAACCCGTACAGAACTTAAGAAAACTCGATTCTCTTATCTGCCCATGAGCTTCTCCCAGCTTGTGTCATTTGCTGCTTTGATCATCATACTTCCTGAGTCTATATTCAGGCTGTTGAGTAAACAGGGACAGCTTTTAAATGTTGGATGAGACAGAAAGGAGGAGGAGAAACTTCCCTCTGGGTTGACCACTGTTCATGAATCAGGACCTTTGGGAGATAGCTATTCAACTATCAATCCCCTTAACTGGACTCTGGACCCTCCTCAGCCCCTGGATAGGGGGCATTGATAAGGGTTGTTGCCAGATCTCTCACTGAAATCACAGAGGTGGGACAGGGAGTGTGAGCTTGTTTGGCCCTTCAAGCTCTGTATGATGCAAGCAATGCTCAACTTACATAAAAAACAACTACCCTTTGGGATGTCATGAAACTGGAGCAATTTTGTGACTGTCTCGTAAAGCTATTGAGTCTGGATACATTCACCATTTTATCTCAGACTGGACCAATAAAAACTCATTTTGGTGACATGTCTATTCCTAAAGCTATGGTCTATTTGCTCTGATTGTCTCATTCTCCTTGGTATGGGTCACCTGCATGGTGGCTGCTCTTGCCTGACCCGAAGTCCTTTCACTCACTGGGGATGATCAGGAGGAGCCAGAGACTCACTATAGTTATAGTGGGTGGTGAGAGGGGCATGGCAGGGTGGGGGGTGCTACCAGGAGGTGGCCAATCAAGAACATCTGAACTTTAGAACCCTGGGTTCATGTGAGGTCTTCTGCAAGATCCTCACTGTGGAACTGATTAAAGTGGGAACATCTTGTTGGTATTGAAGTGAAGGAGCTGAAAGCCCCAAGAGCTCAGCTTTCCACAACTGTCCCCAGGAATGTAGCCCAGGACTGCTGTGATATCTTTTCACTTAACACATTGGGAAACTGAGGCCCAGAAAAGGGGAAAACTCTAGCTCAGGGCCTTGTAGCTGGTGACCAGGAGGATCAGCTTGGTCATATGGATCAGCCTAGATAGAAGACTTCAGATACAAAAGTTTCAAGCAGCTGCATATAACTATATCTTTAGGCCAAACCTGGCTTTCAAAACTGTTACCTGGCTGAGAAAAGCTCATTTTGGATGTTTGAACCTGTGTGTGAAACTTTTCTTTGACACCACTGCCCTGTGAGCATGCCTGAACCCCCACCCTGTGGATTATGGACCCACCCACTCGTGCCTGTAAGTCCATAAGGCTGCAGTTACACTAGGAAAGGCACAGACAGAGGCACCAGGGGAAGGAGGGGAGGCCTGGCGAGCACAGCAAGGGGCTGACCTCCCAGGGTGGGAGAGGCTGGTGGAAGGCAAGTAAACACCAGACTGGCATCCCATTGCCCCATGTCTACCCCTCCCCATCCCGGGCCAGACCCCCCCCAGGGGCACACTTGCATAAAAGGGTAGATGGAACAAATCAAAGATGTCTGACTTTGCCTCAGGGTATTGGCTAGGGGGCCAGCCCATCTCTAACCATAAGTTTTCCTGTCTTGTATACTGAAAGTTACAAACACAACTCACAAAAATCCCGTCAATTCTTTACTGCCTCACGGCCATACCCCTTTTGCGCCTCTGAAGGAATGCCACCATGTCACTCTTTCTAAACATTTATCAGAATCTTTGTTCAGATGTGCATCTTACTTGTTAGTCCCTTATTTGTAAAATATATGCTTTAATCATGGTTCCAGTTTATATGTTAAGTTTGGATACCCTGTGGATGTAAACACAATACCCTAGAAAGTAGAGGATAAGGCATCTTGGGTTGTATTTAAGTGTAAAAGAGGACCCCACAAGTTAATATATTAAGGATGAGGTGAAGTAGCTACCCAGGTGTAGGCTGGTGGCTTCTCCCCTCAGTCGTTACTGCATATAGACCTTGAATAGTGATAAAAGGCACAAATGCTCTCTCTCTGCTTTCTCTCTTTCTCTCTCTCCCTGTCTCTGTCTCTCTCTTTTTCTGTCTCTTTTTCTACATATGCACATATGTATGTGTATAGTATTTCCAATATTCTAATATAATAATCCAATATTTCAATATAATCCAATACATAATGTCAGGTGGTAATAAGAACCAGGGAAAAAAATTAAGGGTATAAATGGGAAAGGGAGTGACTAGAAGGTATTATTTTACATAGGATGGTTAGGGAGGCCTTCTCAGAGGAGGTGATATTTGAGCAGGGACCTGTGGGATGAGTGAGAGCAATCCATGCAGCTGTCTCTGGGGAAAGTGTTCTAGGTGTGGGGGGCAGCTGGTACTGCACAGTTCATCAGGCCTCTGGGCCTCCCCTATGGAGCGGCCTCCTTGCTCCTCCCCACAGCCCTGTAGGCCCTCAGCTCTTTGGCCTCTGTGTCCCTCCAGGGTCTCCTGCACACTACACAGGGGGCCTGAGGCCCTGTGTGGGCTTATTCATGGAAGATCTAGGAGTCCAGGGCAGCTGGGGTCAGGACAGATGATGTCAGAGAGGCCGTGGGGCCGGTCCTGCAGGGCCTTGTTCATATATGCTAATTTTTGTCAGCCTCTTCCTCTGCTGATGGACCTTTGGGTTGTTTCCACTTTCAGCTGTTATGAATAATGCTGCTATGAACATCTGTGTGGAAGGTTTTCTGTGTACATATATTTCCATTTCTTTTGGGTATGTGCATAGGAGCAAGACTGCTAGGTCACATAGGAAGGTCTATGTTTATCTTTTTGTTAGAACTGACCGTCTGTTTTCTACAGTGGGTGAACTGTCTGATGTTCCTGCCAGCCCCATAAGGAGGCTTCAGTTTCTCCACAGCCTCACCAACACTTGTCCTTGCATATCTCTTAGTGATCGCCATCCTAGTGGGCGTGAAGGGGTATCTCATTGTGGTTTTGATTTGCATTTCCCTAATGACTAAAGACATTCATATGCTTTTTGGCTATGTGCGTATCTTCTAAGGAGAAATGCCTATTCACATTCCCTGTCCATTTTTACTTGTCTTCGTAGTGTTGAGTTGTAAGATTTTAAAAATTAATTTTTTTAATTTTTAATTTTTTTTTCTTTAGAGTCAGGGTGTCACTCTGTCGCCCAGGCTGGAGTGTAGTGGCATGATCACAGCTCACTGCAGCTTCCAACTCCTGGGCTCAAGTGATACTCTTTGCCTCAGCCTCCTAGGTAGCTGGAACTACAGGCATGTACCACTATGCCCAGGTTTTTTTGTTTTTTTTTTTTTTACTTTTTGTAGAGATAGAGGTCTCACTTTGTTGCCCAGGCTGGTCTTGAACTCCTGGCCTCAAACAGTTCTCGGACTTCTTTTTTTAAATTTGTTTTTGTTTTAGTTGTAGTCTCTCTTGTTGCCCAGGCTGGAGTACAGTGGCTCAATTACCATTCATTGCAGCCTTGACCTCATGGGCTCAGGCAATCCTTCCCTCTCAGCCGCCACCCCCTTCCCCCGCCGAGTGAAAGTTTTTAATAAAGTCCAATTTATATATTTTCATTGCTTATGCTTTTGGTGCCATGTCTGCAAAAACATTGTGTAACCCAAAGTCATAAAGACGTATGCTTCATGTTTTCTTCTAAGAGTTGTATTTTTAGCAAGAGTTGTATTTTTATTTTTAAATGCAAGTGCTTTAGTCAGCATTTTTAACCCCCTTTGCTTTAAATACAAGTTGTATGCTTTACTTCATTTTTCACAAAGATTAAGCTATGACCCTCACTTTAAAAACACCTATATTCAAACTGTACAAATTAGCGTGATCAAGACCAAATATTTTTCTCTACCAATAGTGGTATCACTTATCTAACACTGTCTGTTCTGCCTAAAGTTTTCCCTCTGTCTCCCAAATATCTTCTTTCCCATTTCCTAATAACTAAAAATTGGATACTTGTTTGCTCATATAATTTTTTTACAAAGTTTTTAAACAAATAATATCTAATAAATTAAATAGCATAAACTTATTTTGTTCAGCTTATTTGGTATTTCCTAATTAAATTAACATGTATATTGCAAGAAAGTATTTCAAAATATTTACTCAGAAAACTTTATAAGCATCTGCTTATAAATCATCAATTAATATGTTATTCATAACATGTTCATGTCTATTCCAAGTATTCACTAAAGGAATTTCTAAGCAACATTTCTTTATTCCTGTTCAATTCCTGTATAATCTGGAAACATTTTTCTACAAAAGTTTTACATATCTACTTTAGAAAAATATTAAGACACAGACCGGGCACAGTGGTTCATGCCTGTAATCGCAGCACTTTGGGAAGCTGAGGCAGGAGGATTGCTTGAGCCAGGAGTTTGACCAGCCTGGGCAACATAACAAGACCTCATTTCTAGAAAAGAAAAAAAAAAGGAAAAATGTTAAAGCATAGATAAGCAAAAAGAAAAAAGCAATCTCCTGAAATCCTACCATCTAGATATAACCTCCACCAGTGAGAATGTGAGTTGAACTTGACTTCTGTTTGTATTTCACTTGGGAATACTCTTGAAACTCAAAGCCCTGCTAAGTGAAGAAAACCTTGTCTTCCCCCTGAGAGCCTGGCCCGTTGGCTTCTTACTGAGATACTGTAGACAGTTACCGTGAGTTCCTCAGAATTGAAGTCCTTGCTATTGCTGTTCCTTCCTTGCAGGTTCCACTCCTTCCTGCTCTTCATGGGCCACCCGCCGTATGCAATTCGGGAGGTGAACATCAACAAGTTCTGCAGGATCATCAGTGAGTTTGCACTTGAGTATCGCACCACCAGGGAGAGGGTTCTGCAGCAGAAACAGAAACGGGCCAACCACAGAGAGAGAAATAAGACCCGAGGGAAGATGATCACTGATGTAAGTCTTATGATATGTTTCTTTATGTCTTATTGATTGACTGGTTGATTGACTGATTGATTGATTGGGTTGGGGATCTCACTCTGTCACCCAGGCTGGAGTACAGTGGCACGATCAAGGTTCACTGCAGCCTCAACCTTCTGGGTTCAGGAGATCCTTCGACCTCAGTTTCCCAAGTAGCTGGGTCTACAGGTGCATACTACCACACCTGGATAATTTTTTTATTTTTTGGTAGAGACATGGTTTCGCTATGTTGCCCAGACTGGTTTCGAACTCCTAGACTCAAGCAATCCTCCCACCTTGGCCTCCCAAAGTGCTGAGATTACAGGCATGAGTCATGATGCCCGGCTTGTTTATTTTCTAAGTAACATCAATCATAAATCCTCCCTACCACTTGGAAGCCGCGCCTTTTTTTTTCTTTTTTGATTGTGAAAAAATATCCCTCCTTTAAAAAGTGGTCTTAAACTGCTCCTCCACAATTTTTTTGTGAAAACCTGCTGTAAAACAAACAAGTACCCAGGACATATGGCTGGAGGAGGGACATGTAACCCATTTGGTGTGTTGCATGATGCTGATGATATTCAACGCTTCATTCTATTTTTGACCTCTGTGATGTGGGTAAAATTGGAAGAAGAGAAGTAGAAAAGAAAATGCCACTTATCATAGAAAGACAAATGTTCTGATTTGGGAATTGATCAGGATTTTAACCATCATAATAATGCTATAAGCGAACAGTCGTTTTGGGCATTTGAATAGAGAAATTGATGGAATTGCTCCAAGATATAATTTGCTGGGCTCCTGGTAGTCCCTTGAATCATATAACACAAGGGTAGAAGGAGATCACAGAGGATGGTGAATCCAGTGGGTGTTTCCTACAGTCCCTTGGGAGGCCCCTGCACATTTATTGTCTCTCCAGTCCCTGGGCCCTTCCCAGTCTCTCCCACCTGACCCTTATGTCCACCCAGGCCTTGGGTGCTGTGCACATTCACACAAAAGATGCTCAGTAAGTGTAGGCTGAAGGGATATATGAAGATGCCATACACAGCAGAGATGCTGGTGCAGGCGCCTCGCTCTGGCATGCCCTGTGAATCATGACAAGTGGTTGCCATCTCATACCCCTCACCCGTTACTAGTGAACTCTGAGGTCAGTTCCAGGCAAAAGGGAGACATTTCCCATGAATTCTCCTTTACTCGCTATGTATTCTTACTTGAAATGATTCAGGGAAAAGACAGTCATCTTCTTTGATATGGACAGGTTATATCTGGAACCCACTGACGGAGTTTCCAATGCGATTCTGTCATGGTTTGGAGGGGTGCCCATCATGTCTCCCATCTGTGCATGTGTTTGAGTAGCACATGAACTCCTGACTCTTGGCCATACAGGGAATGGAATGAGGAAAGGATTAAGCCATAGAGGATGCCAATTCCTGGGGAGGTCACAAACCTCAACTGAACCCTAGTCAGGCAGATTTCTTTGGGGAGGAAGAAACTTAGTGAGGAAGTCCTCACTGAGGCTGGCCCAATGTGTATTCATGTTGGAGGCAAAACAAAAGGGCGCAAAGTTAGTGCTTCTTAGGAGTCCATACACCTGAGGGCTCTGACCGTCACGTGGATGTTTTCACTAAGAAATGTTGTTGCAATTTCAAGACAATTCTGGGAAGAGCCATGACAAACCAACCTCATCACCATTCACTTCCATCTAAGCCCCTAGTCTCCTTGGAATGTTCTGGACCTTTAGGCAGTGCTCAGGTCACTTTTCTGCAGGAGCCCTTCCTGCAGCCAGTGGGCCATTCTGAGTACCTGTGCCCTCAGCCCAGAGCCGTCTGTCTCCTTTCCTGAAGTCTGGGTTTGGTAGGGTCTTTTGCCTTCTAGTGCAGAGGTCCCCAAAGCCCTGAGTCACAGACCAGTACCGGTCTGTGGCCTATTAGGCACAGGGCCACACCACAGGAGGTGAGAGGCAGGCCAGCGGAGCTCGGCCTCCTGTCAGATCAGCAGAGGCCTTAGATTTTTATAGGAGCGTCAACCCTATTGTGAACTATACATTCAAGGGGTCTAGGTTGCGTGCTCCTTATGAGAATCTAATGTCTGAAGATCTCTCCTCACTCCCACCGCCTGTCCGTGGAAAAATTGTCTTCCACAAAATAGATCCCTGATTCCAAAAAGGTTGGGGAATGCTGTCCTAGAGGTCAGCAACTTAGGAAGCATTTGGAATCCACTTGGGCAAACTGGCCCACATTTCATTCCAAAGTATTATTTTTAAATGTTTTTTTAAGGGATTGCTTATTTTTGTGGAATTGAGGCACAATGAAGGGTGAAAAATACTAGCCCAATAGGATTATGGTTATGAAAACACATCAAAATTTCTTGCCAAATTCTTGAAAATTTTTTTACAGATCCCACTAATGTTTAAATTCTGTTCTTCTTGGAAAACATACAGTCCTTCAATTATAAACAGAGGTGAATGTTTCTAGAGTTTGATTTAAAAATATTTAAATTCTCATTAAAATCTGAACAGTACAGGCTTTGGGATTCACCCTAGTCACTGGTTTTAATAGCCAAAGTGGCATCATTCATGGAGCAAGATTGCCCTCTGCTGGAAGATCAAGATATTGTCACTTAAGGCAAAGCGTAGTCTTCCCAACTCTTAATTACTCAGCACTCATTGTGTGCCCACTGGGCACCAAGGAAGGTGTGAGGATAATGAAAGACAAGTTTATACTCCAAAGTATCACAGTCTGGTTGGAAAATGACAGTTACACAACTTAAGCCACTGAAAACAAAACCAAACAATAGATTCTCACTCACATTGGACCCAGAAGAGATTTTAGAGGAAACTAAGTCACTTTTAATAGAGAAGCTGAATAAAATAAAGGTGCAGGTAGCAGTAATTAAACAGAGATGCAAAGCCTGATGGTCAAGTCTGAAGACCCTGGGTTTAGAGTCAGCCCCATGTCAGCCCTTGAGAGCCTTGCCCTCTTCTCCTCTCCCTGTTTCTGAGTATTCCAAAAGCTTCCTTTCCCGTAAGCCAGGGACTGACCCAGGTAAGCATCAGTGAGAAATGAATTCCTCATGCTGTGTCCAAGCTGGTTCAAGACCAAATGGTGACATAGACAAGGCAACTATGGCCTTTCTGCTGCCATCACACTCCAGATGTGGCTGTGAGAACCCAGGTTGGTAAGTCCTGGGACATGTACATCACAGGCAGTCCTGGATGAGACCTGTGACCTCTCTCAACCCCGGCTTCCCTCATGTATGTAAGGGAATGATGGTTACTTTTCAGGGTGTTAAACAGACTGGAGATTTTATATGTGTGGCACTTTTCCCATGTGCTAGTTGCAGGAAAAAATGCCAACCATCCTGGTTAAATAAATACATTGTAAGGTTTTAAAAAAATAACAGAAAGACACAGAAGACTGTTGTCTCTAGTCACAATGACATTTGGGTGGGGTAGTGTGGAACGTGATGAACTGGAAGCATTTTGTCATTTTAACTTCCAAAAGTGTCGTCAGTTCTTAAAAAAACGCATGTCTGATTTGCTGGCCTGGCCTTGTAACTTCCGTAAAAACACTTAAATTTAAGACGTTTAATTTTAAAATCAAGAAATTGACACAAATTTTCACCCTCAATTTATTTTTAGAAAAGGGATATTTTATTTAAAGTCATTTAAAGATATTTATCTAGTGATAAAGTAATTAAAAGTAAAGAGTGTCAGTTCACATGGCCACCAGGAGAGACAAGTGAGATTCGAGAAAGGACTTAATTTTCTGTTTTGTGTTTTGAGAGAGTGATGGGAAACATTCTGCTTGGGCAGTTCTTCTGCTTCCCATTTGGCCTGTGTGTGGAAGGATTAACGGTAGTCCAGACCTGGCGGCTTGGGCAGGAAGAGGTTCAGCACTCGGGATTGGTGGCAGTAATGGGCAGAGCCGGGCAAATAGAAGCCAGTCCACACAGAGGAACACAGCACATGGTGGTGGTGGGCTTAGCAGCATATGGCCACTCAAGTGGCAGGACACAGAGCTGTGAGCGAGGTCAGTTGTGGCCAGGAATCAAGTGAGCTGACTACTGACCTCATGGGCAGCCTGGGAGGTTGGCCCCGCAACCCACCTCCTGACTTCAGTCAAGGCTGGTCTTGGAGTCCACAGAGGGAGTATCTGACGGGATGCAGGGGAGCCAGAGCCTGGCAGCTCCCAACTCAAGAGGGTGTTCCCAGTTGTGGTGGCCAATGTCTTTATTTGGAATTGGATGTGAAATTGAGATGACCTCTTTGCTGACTTCTGTGCCTTCTAAGAATCACTTCTGTCTTTTCCATCCTGTCCTGTCCTGTCCTGTCCTGTCGGGTAGACTGATGACGAGGATGAAGCGGAGGTATGACCGTTTTCAAACATGAAGAATGCCACATCTGACCTTCCCGTGTGTGCTGTAGTCTAACCTAACATTATCAGCATGAAGTGTCAACGCCATTCAGTGCTTTAAATCATGCATGGACATTTTCTGGTTGGGTTTCGTGCGATCACTAACCACCTGACAGGCTCTCATCCTGCCACGTGTGTGCCTGAAGGGTCAACTGCATTTTCCGAGCTGTCCCAGAGCCCAGGCTAATCAGTAGTCCTGTCCTGAGTGGCAGGTTTAGCTGGTCTCTCCCTACTGGAAAAGTAGACAAGGAATTTTCCTTCCAGTTTCCTGTCCAAGCCTTTGATGACTCAAGGATGAGAACTACATTCTGGAATAACTATATACATATAAATATCTACCAGAAGTGCCAAAAAAATGTTATCTGGGTATTACTTTTAGTTAGCTGTAATCAGAAGTGTCTGGACACTGATGGTAACCACTTGGAGCACATCTTGTAATTGCAGAAGTCAAACGTGACTTGTATTCAACTTTTGTTATCGGGTATATATTGAGCATTACAATTTTAATAGTTTTTCCTTTCTTAAAATGTGTATCCATTTTTTGGCACCCTTTATATATATATATATATATACATTTTGGCACCCTTTATATATATGTGTGTGTGTGTGTGTGTGTGTGTGTGTAATGTAATATATATATATATTTATATATATATTTTTTTGAGTCAGGATCTCACTCTGTCACCCAGGCTGGAGTGCAGTGACCCAATCACAGCTCACTGCAGCCTTGACCTCCTGGGCTCAGGTGGTCTTCCTGCCTCAGCCTCCTAAGTAGCTGGGACTACAGGTGTGCACCACCATACCTAGCTTTAGAATAACCATATAAAGAGTCCTCAGACCAAAGAAGAAGTGGGACAGTGGCCAAGGGGCTAGCCAGAGCCTCTGTGGCCAGTCCATGGGCAGCCTCTGACATGTGCCCACTTCTTCCATTGGTGTTCATGGCGTCCGGGAGTCGGTGTGTGTGCAGGGGTGAGACCTCAGGGGCTCTTCCGCAACCCTGCCTGCAGGTGTGAGAAACAGGCAACCAGAAGGCTAATTGACCCTGAAAAATGAGAGAGCAGTGCAGATGCTGGAAGCCGCAGATGTGTCCCTGACCCTTTTGCTGTGGCTGAGACCCTGAATGAAAAAGGAAGCCAGGAATCTACAGAGCTGACCTTTGCAAACATGACCGAGTCTTTGTTCTTCATCCGGATGTTTGCATTGTATTCCAGCCTACCTCTTTTAGAACATAAATGCTGTGGGCTGGGGAGATACAACATCAATAAGTATACCTGATCTCAAACCAGGCAAAGTGGGGACCAAAAGGAGGCCCAAACTTTACCTGTACAATGATTACTTGTATACCTAATCCTGAGTTGTACCCCACATCTTTAAAATAAAATAAACAAAACAAAACAAAAAACAAAAGATGAAACTAAAAAAAAAAAAAAAAGGAAGAACATAAATGCCCTGACTTTTTGTCCAATTCTCAGTTAGAATTAAAGAAAAATCATCATGTGTTTGTAATGCTTATTTCAACAACTAAATCTTTAACAGAACTGAGAGTAGTAAGCGTTGCCAAAAGCAGCTGCGGCATGAATTTCTGTGTCATGTCCTGTCCTGGGCTCAGACGCTCAGCCCCTTGGAGCCTTTGGCAAGCCACTTATCCTTGGAGGGCCTCAGTTTTTGTTTTTATAGTTTTCCTATAAAGTGAGGTGGGACTAGATCTGGAAAAATCCTCTCCAGCTCTAAACATGCTACGATTCTGGGATTGATCCCACTTTTGTTGATTCCACCCTCGTAAGTGATCCTTAAGAAAAATGGACTGCTTGCTGCATGAAATTAAAAAACAAAACCCGATACACTTGGTTAGCAAGGCATATTGCAATTCCCATAACAGGGCTTTGGTGTTAGAAACAAATTGGACTTTTTAGCTCTTCCCAGAGTCCGTGTCAGTCACCCGTAGCAGCCACCCATGGAAGGGATCCGAGTAGCCAGGAGACCCGCAGCAAGGGGTGGCTGGGCGCTTCTCCTTCTGTGGCCAGTGGCTTTTCTCTCTGCTAACACATCTTCCTGTAGACATGGATATTCTGTCGTTTGTTGACCAGCTCGGTGACTGCCATTCTCCTGCATCTGCAGAACATACACAGAAAAGGCAGAAGCACGGAGAGAAGCATTTCCTCAATGACAGGGTGATGAGCTTGGCCTGGCATCTTGGGGCGTGTCCCTTATAACCTAACCCCCCCTCTGTTTTGGCAGTCCGGCAAGTTCTCCAGCAGCTCTCCGGCGCCCCCGAGCCAGCCGCAGGGTCTGAGCTACGCCGAGGACGCAGCTGAGCATGAGAACATGAAGGCTGTGCTGAAGACCTCGTCCCCTGCCGTAGAGGATGCCACCCCCACTCTGGGCACCCGCACACGCAGCCGGGCAAGTCGAGGTAACTCCAGATGGTTTGGACTCCTCTGGTCTCCTTGGGTTGGCCACGTGGGGAAAGTCGGGTCTCCATCGTTGCAGGACACAATCAGTGGCTGCTAAGGGCCGTCAGCCCCCAAGGCCTTCAGGGTCCTTGTTCTTGGAGGGCCTCGGTTTCCTTTTCTATAAAGTGGAGCGGGACTTAATCTAGAAGAATCCTTCCCAACTCTTAACGTGATATAGTTCTGTGACTGCACACCACTTTAGTGAATTCTACCATAAGTGACCCTAACCACACACCTCTCTTTGCCAGCACCTGTGTGACCCACCCTCAGCAGCTTCATCTTAAAAACAAACTCTCCCAATGTACACCTTACTCCATACAGAAGGAATAAGGACCAGCAAGCTTCAGCCTGCAAGTCAAATTCAGTCTGCCACCTTCTTCTTTTTTTTCTGGGGGGGACAGGGTCTTGCTCTGTCACCCAGGCTGGAATGCAGAGGCATAAGCGTGACTCACTGTAGCCTCAAACTTCTGCACTCAAGTGATCTTCCTGCCTCAGCCTCCCAAGTTGCTGGGACTACAGGCATGTGCCACTGCACCCAAATAATTTTTCTATTTTTTTTTAAATAGAGATGAGGTCTCACTTTGTTGCTCAGGTTGGTCTCGAGCTCCTGGCCTTAAGCAGTCCTCCCACCAGCCTCTGAAAGTGCTAGGATTACAGGCATAAACCACTATACCCAGCTTGCCACCTATTTTTATAAATAAAGTTTTATCGCAACACAGCTGTACTTACTAGTTGGTGCATCAGCTACGTCTACTTTTCACTACAATGGCAGAGACGAACCCTCGCGAGAGATGCTGTAGGACTCACAGAGCCTAGAACATTTACTAAGCAGAAAGCATTCGCCAACCCCTGAGAGGAGAATTTCTGCACTTCCCCTCATGACTTTTTCTCATCCTTGGAGACACAGACACAACTAAAACTTCAAAATGGTAAAGACAGATTAGAGTTTCCAGATTTGTTTGATAACTGGAAAGAATTATGGTGTGTTTTGTTTTATATTTTATCATTTTATTTTTTGCCTAGGCTGAGTGCAGTGGCATGATCACGATGATCACAGCTCATGGCAGCCTCAACCTCCCGGGCTCAGGTGACCCTTCCACCTCAGCCTCCCAAGTAACTGGGCCTACAGGCATGCACCACCAAATCTGCCTAATTTTTTTGATTTGTATTTTTGTAGAGATGAGGTTCTACTATGTTGCCCAGTCTGGCCTCAAACTCCTGGGCTCAAGCAATCTGCCCACCTCTGCCTCCCAAAGTGCTGGGATTACAGGTGTGAGCCACTACACCTGGCCTAAGATGTATTTTACAGCTAAGAGTGTTTCCTTGTGTTTCTCTGGTCTAATCTGATACCCTGTTAACTCTCCTAAGTTTCCTTACAGCCTGTAGGATAAAGCCCAAACTATTCATGCTGTTGTTTGAGGCCTCCTAGAGTCTGGTCCTGTCATATCTCCCAAACTTGACTTTCCCCTGTCCCCACACCATTGCCACCACCCTTCTCCAACACCCTGCATGTCCCGGAGTCCTGTTGCTCACGTGCCCCTCAGCCCTCTCCTGCCTGTGCAGTTCCCAATCAGCTCCAGAAATCTCCTCCTCCAAGCAGCCTCTGGCTCACCAGGCTACCCCTTCCCTCCTGTGCACTCTGGAGATCCCAATTTAGACCAAGTGAACATAGTAAACTTTAAAAAGAATCGGCAGCTGGAGATAGGCGTTCTCCTCTCAGTGTCTGCTTAGCATACACTATGCACACAGCCAGAAGAAACTGTAATTTTGCCCAAACTGGGGTACTTCAGAGTGTGAAAGGGAGTGCAGGTAGCAATTATGCCAGGAGAGTAAGCTGGTTTGTGGGGTACCCTACATATCGCAGAAATGCAATAATGAATGAACAAATGCAGTACCCCCAAGAGCATCTTCATAGGCTCTGGGAACGTCCAGATAGAAAGGCAGCTGGAATCTAGAGGGCTAGAGTCTGAAGGAACCCCTGAGAAGGCCCTTCAGTGATGTTTCCTTGGTTTTGCTCACCGACCAGTGCTTTTTGGAATCTTGCCGTCATCAACTCTCTTAAATATATGTCTAAAAAATGATACTAATAAGCTCAAGATAAGGGGAAAAATGAATGTGGCTCTGAGTTTACCTCAGAAGAAGGTGTGCCATTACCACACAACACATAGGGCTTCTTGGAGTTTCCTGTGAACGAAAGAGCCACTAATGGCCATCCAAGGAGGACCTCGGAAGGGCCTTCGGGCTGAGTTCTAGAAGCCTAAGGATGTTGTGAGATGCCCATGCGGAGCGGCACTTCAGCCCTTCTTCAATCAAATTGCTGACTGGCTTCTTACTTGATGTGAATACAGTTTTACTCAGTGTAGTTCCCTTCTCTTCTTCTGTCTTAATGTTGGACTTTGGTATTTACCCTTTAATAGGCTTGTACTTTGATGTGCAGCTGAGAATATGCTAGAAGAAGGGCTGGCTCCCTCCATCCCTGCCCCAGTGTAACATCAGTGGAGGCTCAGATGACAAAGCAGAAAAGTCTTTATCTTGTATTATAACCTTGATTCCAAAACTGTACCCCAAGTATTTGCACATGTTATTATTACATCAAATAATTAAAGATTAGGCTATCTGGGATCCAGTCTTTCCAAATCCTCTGATTTCTAGGTCGTTTTGGATGTGGACGTAGAAGAAAATAAAGTAATATTACGCTTTAGCAATGAAAAGGCAGCTTTTTCATGACCAACTGCAGACACACAAGCTGAGAAGAAACCCAGCCCTGATTTTATGTGGTTAATTTTGATTGTCTGGTTTGCTAAGTAGAAGAAAAGGTGCCTTCTTCTTGGCCAGTGTTCTCTGTAAAAGGCCTCCATTCCAAGAAGTGACTGGAGAGAGAGCTTGTACAGACTAGAAAGGAGAGGCGAGGAGGAAGTGGGGAAGGTCAGAACATGAAACAAATAGTATCATTAAGTGCTGAAGAGTAGAGACAGTCAGTCTAGAATCAGCATAAAACAAGGATCAGAATAAAATAGCTTTGCAGTGTTGTGGGATGTTGGAGGGGATCATTTTAACCCTGTGGTACCCACAAGGCAAAAGACATCCCGTACGTGTCTCTCTGCCCCAGCCTCTCTTGCAGGCTGTGTGTGCTAGGCGAAACAGAACCAGCAGGAAGGTCAAGGAAAGCATTGATTCCTGTGCCATGGTGACCCCACCATAAGGCCAGACTTGTGAGCCCCTGTACCTCAGTGAATGCAAGGGTAGTGCAGGGGAAGCCGTCTTGGGAGACGGAGTCTAGTATGGAACATGAACAGATAGACATCTGTTCCTGACCAGTAAGGACAAGGAGAAAAAATTGTTGCTGGAGTTGTACAATATGCAGTCCATTTTGCCAGCTGATGAAAGAGATTAGACTGGCAGGCTATTCAATTTCTCTGTGCGTTCATGCCCATCTGAAGGAAGACTTCTGCTTCCATGTGGTGTGTGGTAGGAGATGGCAAGCCGTCACTCTCACTACAACACTAGAAATTAAAGAATATAAATTATAAAGACTTCTTGTAAAATACATTAGAGATCTGTGAAAGGAAAGACTAGACAAGCTAGAATTCTAGATGAGCTGGGGTTACCCCTTTTACAGAGAGCACTGGCCAAGAAGAGGGGGAGGCATCTTTCCTTCCATGTAGCAAACCAGATGACAGTACAGTTGACTGTTTTTGCATGTGCCAAATCCACGTACAGACAGAGAATTGGGCTTACCTCGGTGGAGGGAGGAACCAGTTGGAACAGCCTACATGCAGATGATTTTCTCCATTTGTTAGGTGCAATATGAGGGTTGGGGTTCAGAAGGTTATGCTGGACCAGAAAGCCTGAAGGGCATTCTAAGATGTACTAAGGAAACAAAGACAGCTAGAGTAAGCACCTTCAAGAAATACTCACAGAACTTAACCTTAAGATATTTAAAGCGAGAGGTGGACTGACTAAACTAAAATTGCCATTTGGCCTCAACCAATTTCGTTACCTCACCATATCTACTGACAGAAATAAGGGAGAAAAATCTCTGGAGGAAAACAACATTGACTTCAGTCTCTACATTCTTCTATATACAAAGTCCAGTGCATGGTTAAAATTACAAGCCAAGAGAAGAACATGAAAATATGACTGAAAATCAAGAGGAAAAGTAAACAATACCAGCAGACCTTTAAGTGATCCAGATGTTGAAATGTACAATTAAGGACTTGAAATGACCATTACAAATGTTAAAGATAAAAATAAAGGAAAATATAGACAAAGTGGATGATTTCAATAGAGAATTATAATGTATTAAAAAAGAATAAAATAGACACTCTAAAACTACAAAATGAAATATCTGAAATAAGGAACCCATTGGATAGATTTAACAGCAGATTGGTCCCAGCAAAAGAGAGGATTAGTAAATTCAAAGACAGGTTAATAAAAAATGTACAAACTGAAGCATGATGAGAAAGAAATGGAAAGACTAGACCCAAATATAAGAGATACGTAGAACACAGTCAGATGATCTAACATATGTGTAATTGAACACCAAAAGATGGGTGAGGCCCAATATCTGAAGAAACAATGGCTGAGAATTTCTCAAAACTGATGATAAATATCAATCTATATATTAGAGAAATTTACCAAACCCAAGCAGAATAAATACAAGAACCATAGGCAAACTACTAAGAAACAAAGATAAAATCTTTAAAACAGAAAGAAAAGACACATTACCTCTTAAGGAACAACAATAGGAATGATGCCTTACTTTTCAACTAGAACTATGGAAGCCAGAAGGAAAAAAAATGGAATGGCATCTTTAAACTGCCAAAATAAAAAGGTTCTAATCTAGAAGTCTATCCCCAGGGAAATTATCTTTCAGAATGAAGGCAAACATTTGTTACATTAAACCAGTAGAATATCTATTTTGATATATTTTCCTTGTAGACTATTTCTTTAGGTTAGATTTCTAGAAGGGGAGAAAATAAAGTGCAGTGTTTTCTTTCAAACTACAATTTCCATATTTCAAAAAAATGAAGTGAAAGCAAAGCAATACTGTGTTATTCTGGTCTGGAATGCTTGATCTCTCTCCACCACTTCCCTCTCAGAAGTCTTGTTCACATTTAGGAGACTGTGCTGGGGGATGTAACATGTGTGGGCAGGATTCTGCTGATGGCTACTACATTGGGTACAAATGTTCCAGGAAGAGGAGTGTATATAAAACTAGGAAGAATGGAAAAGGCAATGAGGACAGTGACCAAGAGGAGAGGATATAAAAAGTAGGACCAAGAATGAGGTAGTGAGAGAATGAAGTCATCACAGTTTAACAATCTAGGACCTATGGCAAGACGTTCCTTTAAAGCATCTCCTGACTTATTACATTGGCAGGTTCCTAGGAATGTGTAAGACAGAAAAATATAGGTCATTTTCAAGAGGAGATTAGATGATGTCTTCATTTCTGAACCAGTGCTCTGAAAATGTATGAGCAAATGCAATTGATTTGCGCTTTGTGTGTTTTCGGAAGGATAGTTTGGCATTTCAAGACAAGACATAGAATTATTAATCAGGGCAGGGCATGGTGGCTCACTCCTGTAATACCAGAACTTTAGGAGGCCAAGGCAGAAGGATTGCTTGAGCCCAGGAGTTCAAGACCAGCCTGGGCAACATAGCAATACCCCTAGTTTCTACAAAAGAATCAAAAAATTAGCTAGGCGTGGTGGCACGTGCTTGTAGTCCCAGCTACTTGGGAGGCTAAAGGTGGGAGGATCGCCTGAGCCCAGGAGATTGAGGCTGTGGTGAGCTATGATTGTATATATCACTGTACTCAGTCTGAAAGAGAGGAAAAATAATTATTAATCAGTAGGTGAAAAGAGGGAATACAGGAAGTTGCCAGGTAAGACTCAGCTGCATTGCTGATTGCTGTACTGAGGAAGGCCATTGTTCTGAGGGTGGGCAGAGTCTCAGCCTGAATGCTGTAGCATTAGGAGGTCTTATGCCTCCAATAAGAGCACCCAAACCATCCTGAGATGATGAAGCAGCAATTGCAGCAAGTTATTTCTCAGAACAGCCTATTTTTAAAAGGGTTTATAATGCTGAAAAGCTGCTCTTCTAATAGGAGCGAGTAGATCAGGTTCCCCTGGGTGTAAGCAGAGATCAGGTTCCCCTGGGTGTAAGCAGAAAAAGGACAGTGGACTATTTTTGTATGTGCCAGTGCTATAGGTCAGGTCTGTTCCCTTTGAAAAAAAAAAAAAAAGAAATTTAAAAAGCACTTATATTAACAACAACAACAAACCTTATCATTTGACAATGTCATTGTCCTTGTCAGGTGATGTAGCACCTGGCATTCTGACACTCTTGCACAGTGTAAATTTTTTATGCATTTAACTCAGCTTGAGTTTCACCAGCAGAGATTATGACTACATGATAGCATATTACATGTTTGCAGTAACATTTCAGCCACAAACACACGTGTCCGTGAAAATCACAGTCCTCTGAACTGGGATTCACTGCTCCAAACCATTTCTGCAGATAACTATTTTTTCTTTGTTCATTCATTAGCAACCAGATTACTGCAAGCACCAAAACTTAAAAAAAAATAGTATGGGAGAACTCAAAACATTTAAATATGTTTAGTAACATTTTTTTCCTCTGAATTGAGGCCAAGTTTTTAGCCTAAAGTGAGCCTTAGTCAGGCTAGGGTACCTGTGTTCCCCAGACGATGATTCTGAGCACTCTCACCTACATGCTCCTGCAGGAGTTGAACAGCTATCACAAAATGAAGTGTAGATGGTAGAAATTCACAATTTTGAGAACATTGTATAGCTTTGCTCTTTTTTTTTTTTTTTGAGTTGGAATCTTACTTGTTGCCCCAGCTGGAGCGCAGTGGCACACTCACGGCCACCCCAGCATCGACCTGCTGAGCTCTGGTGATCCTTCTGCCTCAGCCTTCCAAGTAGATGGAACTACAGGCACACGCTACCATGCCTGGCTAATTTTTTTTATTTAATGTAGCGATGAGGTCTCACCAAGTTGCCTGGGCTGGTCTCAAACCCACAGGCTCAGGCAATCCTCTCGCCTCAGCCTCCCAAAGTGCTGGGATTACAGGCTGAGCCACCAAGCCCAGCCAGCTTTGCTCTAATCACAACATATTCACAGTCTTATTGAAGAGATTTCATAAGGAAGTTGAGCTATCCCAGAGGCATAGTTCTGGATGTATTAAATTAGCATTAATTTCTAACTGTTTAACATTATGGTGGACCCTTGAACAACATGGGTTTAGACTACATGGGTCCACTTATACGTGGATTTTTTTTTTTTTTTTTTTTTTTTGAGTTGGAGTCTCACTCTGTCGCCCAGACTGGAGTGCAGTGGCCGCTCCCGGCCACTGCAGCCTCGACCCGCTGGGCTCCGGCGATCCTTCCATCTCAGCCTTCCAAGTAGCTGGAACTACAGGCGCACGCTACCACGCCCGGCTGATTTTTTTTTTTTGATTTATTGTAGAGATGAAGTCTCGCCTGCCCAGGCGGG